>JZKD02S1663269.1:360712-376197 GCA_000966675.3 Picea glauca
TTTAATTCATGAGTCTAGAATGAATAGACTTGTTCCTTAAGATAGAATCCTTTGATTGATTGTTTTGCTTGAGAAGTTTTATTATCAGTTTTCTTTGCTAGGTTTGAAGTTGTGTGAAGCATTTGGATATCCTAAAACATAGTGTTAATTAGTTTAGTTTCTACAGGGGACAAATTCAAATTCCATCTCTTTTATTTCATGATCCTTTGAATGGACAGATTCATTACCTGAGAAAAAACATTTAGATCGCATGCTTGTTGGATTATGTTTATGAGTTTTGTTTTCTGATCTTTAAGTTGTGTGAGGAAGATATATTAAAAAGTTGTAAGACAAAGTATTGGTATTGATTGTTTCTTCTTTACGCTATACTCATCAGACATAGGAACCTATCTGTTATCGGCACATATAGTGCATCAACTCTATTGATTACGAATCTTGGATTGACATTTAAATGAGTGTAAGATATATATTGAACATATTTATACACCAACATTTTGGCGTCGTTGTCGGGGAGTTGTAAACGGTAATAGGTAGTATTTGAATCAGATTGATTTAATGGTTTTGGATTGGTTTTTATGGATGACCTAAGGGCAGAGAGAAGACGGTAAGACGTGCGGGAAGAGTCCACGCATCCACTTTGGTGGGGTTGCTCCAAAGTTAGGTTGTCCTCTCTTCTTTTAATGCAAGTGTGTTTTTCCTTCTTTTATGACAAATTGTGTTTTCATGATGGGCTAACTTGTGCGAACCGATAACCTGGTGACAAGAGGGTCCCAGTAACGCAAGGAGTTCAAGTTTGGTGTGTTTTATTTTTGCAAATAGTTTTAATTTCTTAGTTTTAATATTCAAATCTTTGATGATAAATCATTTTTGGGGTGTTGTAAGAAGCCCTGAGTACTAAGTTGTGTTGTGAGACAGGGATCATGAAACAACTAGAGTAATTCATAGATGATCAAGCACTTGAAGAATGTTCCTCCAAGAACTTTCTCGCATTCTAGCAGCAACTGGGATATCCGCCTCTCAGGAAGAGCATATCTTGACAGTAGCCAAGAATTTAGTTGTCTCTCTACAAGAATATTTAGAAGTCCCTTCTGATTCCTATTGTCAATTCGTTGAGGAGACTAAAGAATCATGGGTAGAATGAAATGAAGAGAAACCATTGGAACCTGATATTGAGAAGTTCTTAGCATGCCTCTCAGCAGATCCTGTATGTACCTCAGAGACCAATCATCTTGAAGAAAATCCTCTGTGTGGAATGGGAAAGGAGGACATGTTGTGTGACCTAAACAAAGAAGGGAAACGAGAATATCTTGATCTTATTGAAAGATGGTTTCAATTAGTTGTCAAGTCACACTACTCTGTTACTTTTCATTATTGTTTGATATCATCATTAAAGCAGCTGGTCCTTCATACTCCGGTATGCATTAAAATTTATCTTTTAAACTCGAGTATGGATATATTTCTAACCCTGTTACGCACATGGCTTCACTGGAAATTTTCCTATACTTGAAAAAAGGATTGCTCTTTTCTCAAGTAGGGTAGGACAATGAATAAATAGTTTCATATAGTTAGTGGTTCAGTTTAAAATACAGTGCAACAATTCTTTTATGTTTTCCGAATAACACAGTTGACAAGGAAGCTTGTTGGAAAGAAGGAGGCCACTGTTCCCATGCCCGATCTTTGTTCTTATAGTAGGTTGCTTGCTAACAATCATCTCAAAGGAAGCAACATGATTTTTTTTTGGTACCGGGACTGCATACAAGCAATATATCAATAGTTTCCTAACAACCCAGATGCATTCTTCAAATCTGATCATGCACACTCAGATTTTCTGGATGATCTTCAAAGCTCAAGTTCTTGCAAAAGTAAATCATAATTTAGATATGTAAGTATCAACTCCAAGGGTGAATTGAGGTAATCATTTTTCTAATCCTTCTGATTTATTGAAAATGAAGGAAATTTATCATAAAGACAACATTTCAATCTTGTTGTTCTACCACTTTTCCTTGCCTCTTATTTTCGTAATCCCACCAATACCCACTTATAACCCCACACGTGTCCCTTTTGTTTTTAAACTTGCTTCCATAAAACCCTTCACCATTATATCTTTTTCTCGATTGATGGTTGTGAAGTGTTGAAAAAGTGCACCCTTCTCTTTGCTATGAAAACTTGTAAGTTGTGTGTGAAGGGCTATAGGGGCAATATCAACAATAGAGTAGGCATGTTAATCTTCTAGGCTCAAAAGAAATTGTTCAATATGCATATATGGGATCAAGTGTCCTATCCATTTTGCAGATAATAATGAAAATCCTAGAGAAATTGACATACTTTTGGAACATCATATAGTGCAGTTACAGTCTGTTGATTTACAACAACAATATATACATTTTGGGATCCCACTTGCAACCTCATAAATCCATTTTTTTGTAATCAACCATGAATTGTAAACAGAGTTGCCAATATTGTTGTTTCTCAAATGTTGGAACTATTTCGTAAATGCCTTTCTGTGTGCCTATGTGATTTTGGATATCATCTTGAGATATGGTAAGAGCACTTGCACAACATCCCATACACTATTTCCAGAACCCTGATCATTGGATGCTGACTTTCGAGAAGAAGGTCTTGATATAGAGCTACAAGAAGTACGAGATGAGCTCCAAGAAGATATGTGAGTACAAGAGAAGTTATGACCCTTGTTGTTATTATGGGAGAATTTAAGTTGAAATTTCATTCAATGTTTTCTTTTGAATGATTGCTATTATTGTTCACTTATTGCATTTTGTTTGATCAATTGATGAATGTATGTTGAGGATCAACAACATGTATTTATAGTGATCTTCTGAATATCATTGATGGATTTGTTGCTGAATCTCTTCGAGATCACTGCATGGAAAATAGAATACTTGAAATCATGATTCGATCCAGGAACAACAATGCACATGTTAGCCGACATTGGTAGGAACCATGGAGTAAGGTATTCAAGCTACATTCCATCATTCAATTCAAGTTGTATAGGCATAGGCAATGGACATATTACTAGAATTCCTCCCTTATGAAGAACTAACACCAAGTACTTATCAAACATATCCATATCCTCAATTGTGACATTTCTAGCTACTTGGACCACACTCTGCCATTTATTTGAGGCTATATTCCCAACACTACATCAAGCCAATTGATTAGGGGCATTTGTTAGAATGTAAAAGAAACCATAATGATGTTCCATAAACTATTGCACACCAGAATCCCTTTCTTCTATCCTTTGTAGCTCATCTCTCATTTTATCTTAATGCATCAAATAGACCTCTGATGATATTCTTGAATTCTGACACATACCCACATGAACATAACCAAGTTGTTCTGCAATCTCATTCCAGTCAAGCAAAAATTCCTCCCTGTAATAACTCCTAAGATAATAATGGAATGATGCGACTAAACCATGTTGTCTTTCCAATCTCCTGCATAGAATTGGATATTCCTTTCCTTCAGGAATGCGTTGGTAATATAACCAGGTACCCCAATGATCTGGGGGAGTCAATATCTCTAGAGGCATTCTGGACTGCATCTCAGCCTGCAATTGTTGTTGTAGTTCTATGGTGTCTACCACGAAAGCTTCAGTGTAACTATTTTCGTCTTGAAAATGGCGAGTGAGAGCAGGGTCTTGGAGGTTGGACATCCATTGATAAGGATTGTACCATGTCCTCTCATGTGCAGATATGGAAACTGGGATCTTCCTGGTCACTGGAACTTTGAGGACATTAGAGTCTTGGTGAACAAATGGTGTTGATTTTATTTTTTTTAATTTTGCAGAAAGGCAATGGAAATGGATAGGATGGGGTCGAGAAGAAAGGATATCGAGAGTGGTGGATAAGACGCCTTTGAAATTTTCTAATTCTCGTGTGCATTGTTTCATTTTGGATTCATCATTATATTTAGGAATCAGTTTGAGTTATTGTTGTAGTTTTTTGTCGCTGTGGGTTTAAATTTCGTTTACTTTGGGAATTTTCTTTTCGAACTCTTTGCCTTCTTTTATAGACTTGGAATATAATTTTGATTCAGAGAACGAAACCATCCATATAAATGGTTATACATGCATTATCATTGTTGGAATCAAGGATCATGTGCATCTTGGTGTCAAAGAAGTTGTTGAAGTTTGTAGAATAGTAGGTATTATAGTAAGAATGGTTGCTGGCGACAATATTAACATAGCAAGAGAAATTGCAACATAATGTGGCATTTTTTACATATGGGTTCGATTGTCATTATTGTTGATGAAGCAACCTCTACCTCTTTAATGAATGGTCTTGATTGGCAAGTTGTTAAATATATTGCGGAATCCATGAAGTGGCTGAAGGAAAATGGTTGGAGTAACACTTTTGTTTTTGCAAGGATGGTGCTTCATCTATTGCAAGTGATGTGTTGTTTCCAGAAGTCGATAGTGTTGTTGCATTCTATGGTGTTCCTTCTCCACAACTTGCAAAAGCACATGTGCATGCTCATTTTGGAGAACTTGATGACTTTGTTGGGTTTTCAAATGTGACAATAGCTAAATCTTTGGAGGATAATCTGATGGTACATGCATGTATATTTGATTTTTGAAAATGCATCTAACTTGAATATTACAACTTTCAAGAAGACCACACAATTGGAAATATCATTTGCATGAAAATGAGCTCTTTTCCATCTACAAATTGCCACATATGTTATACAATCCAGACTTCCCCAATGCATGCTTATAACTTGACAATTGATGATCTGGATTAATCATTTGAAAAATATCTTTTGAGGATGAATTGGTGCGCTTTCAATCAGAAAATCAGTAGGATTCTCAACATCTTCAATCTTTCCTGCAAGTCGAGCCTTCAAAGGTTGAAGCATCAACCCATTTTGAGAAAAATCTCAGGCTGGATATTTTGAATTCTGTGGAAATCATGATGAAAATGGAAGATGGATTTGCTATGGACAATCCTGATGATCACAACCCTCTGAGCAATTTTTTTTTTTAGTGTCTCGCATTGTTTGCATGAGGCCATACAAAACCTCAAACATGGGGGAGTGGTTGTTGAGACAGTAATAGTTAGGATTATTATTTTTGTAATAAAAAGGAAGTGCCAACAGGAGAAGTGATCAACCTGGTCCCAAAAGAGGAGGCTTCTAAAATCTCAACATATGGTCATCCAATTACAGAATACCCTCTTCTCACAGAGCTTGGAGCCTAGTCATCAAATTATTTTGCATTATTCTGATGCAAACCCAGAGTTCCTACATCTAGTGTTGGTATTTGTTCCAGCTACATGGTTTTTCAGTTGAATCAGATCACAGGTCCTCTTCCGGAACACCAAAGAACACCAGCTACTTCTACAAGGTGCAGCCTACAAAAGTTTCAGAAGCACAACCCTGTGTCCATCCAATACTTAGGTGATCTTGTACTGGTAATAAGGTGATGGTATCTCTAATCATGTATTCAATTTTTGTTGCTCGATTTAAATGCTTCAAGCAATAGGACATATAAAATCAACAATTTGTTTTCGTTTTACTAAGGAATTAGACTAATTATGCAGTAAACATATGATTACTCTCAATTATTGCACACTCCCTACAATGAATTTATGCAAGCCCTCGTATACATCTCCTCATATGGAAATCATTCATCTTTTCACTTGGTTTCTTCCCTTTGCTCTGTTCCAGTACTACCCTGTTCTGTTACTTTCCTATTCCGGTACTATCTATTACGGTACTACAAAAACATGTTCTGATAGTAGTTACCAATATGGTACTGATGCCAAGGTGATATGATCTTTGTCCCGTGATTAACATCATTTTCACTTCAGGTAATTAGAGGTATGGGCTAATCTCTTCATGTTCTTTCTATCAAGGATCATTTAAGTCTTGTGTTGAATTGTTCTTTACTCTCATGTACATCTTCCTCCTACATTTCTACACTCACCCCTAAATGAATCATCCTTGCTATCCTTTAAAGAAGACATTTCCACATTTATCTCGATATGATAATGGGTGCACTTGTCTTATTACCTCATCATTTTGAAAAAGTGATTGCTAATTGAAATATCCATTGAAAAGTGGTGACACCATTATGTATAATACTAACCTAGTTGATTCAACAAGTTCTTATCCAAGTTTATCTTTAAAAACTTCTCTTGGAGGTATTGATGATAACCTCACGTGGTGGACAGCCCTTGCAAAACCTCAATGAACTTTCATGAGAACCCTAATAGGATTAACTAGAGGGACTTCTTAGTCATTATTCGAGATGTTCCATTATACATTGAATAGCTGAGATTTAAGTTGAATGTGGATGATGTCACCCTTGGGATAATTGCAAACAATTAATTATGTGCCTAATAAATTTAAAACACTCTCGTACCACCTGCCTTCCTTATACTCTAAAACTGTTAATGAGAAGTATACATAATTCTAAATCTTTTGAGTAATATAATAAAAATGAAGTATCAAGAAGTACAAGTAAACCCGCTGGGGTACTGAACAGGTCTGCTGGCGGAGGGGCCATGCTTGTATGGTACTAAGGTAAACCCGTCAGGGTACTGAATAGGCTTGCTGGCAGCGGGGCTATGCCGGGTAAAGAGAGTTGAAAAACATAAAGTGGCACACTTAGAACTGAACAAAAACTCTTGGGTCTCATTCTGAAGCAATAACTATCAAATAAAGGATAGGATATGACCTTTATATCTCTCGGACGATGTTCTTAAGAACCTTCAAGTATCCACTTTAGAGTTCTATCTTTAAAATAAATAGGTTTGCATGAGAAGTGGGACCCTCAGTATGTGTAATTCACCTTACCTAAGAAACACGAGCTTCATCTCTAAAAACTTGGATAAGAAACGAGTTAATCATCTTGGGATGCATTCGTTTATGTGTTCCTCTCTTCAAATGAGATCTAAACTATGCTTACATCACTTTTTTTTTAAAGGTAATCTAGCCAGGCAGGACTATTAGCCAAAGCCATTATGAAAAATCTTGGCCACTATCCTATAATCATATTAGAGTCACAACCAACCCTTTCTCCTAACTTTGATCGAAAACAGATTGGATAAGACTTAACGTCAAATTACTATCAGATCTAATCTATTATCCATGACTCCACTTTTCCATCATAACTACTTTGCCATGGGTAAGAAGTGTGAAGCATAAGCCATGGATTTTATATTGTTTAACGAGAACTTAGGAGCTGAAGAAAGATGAAACTTCAGGGAATGATTGATCGAGTGAGGAGCATCATCAATTATGACATTTTGAAGATCATTGTTGCATGAGGACATACAATGACTTAAGCATGGGGGAATATTGAGTCTCAGTATTGACAACTCTATTTCCCTATATTACCCTATGTCTGAGTCAATTCTACCTATGCTATGAGTGTATACTTGATTGTTTCCTCCATAATTCCACTTAGTGACCTTTTTATGTGCATAAGGGGTAAATTATGATTAAGGCATGATTTGTTTAGTTTTCTTGAGTTAATTTGATTTAATGCTTGATTTTCTATGATCATAATCCTTTGAATCTTAAGAAGCATTGATCTGGTACTGCCTGGGTGACTAATCCGGTACCAACATCTGTTCTGTGCTAATTCGGTACTCATGGTGTGACTGTGTGTATTTCGGTACTAAACACATACCTACAGGATTCCGGTACCAACATTCCGGTACTAGATTTTCACCTCGATTTTCAGGCCGATGACGATGGATCTCAAAATTTGGGGACATGGGTTTTGTCTAGACCCATGTTTTCATTCGTACAGGTGAGCCAGAACTCACCCATATTGCACGTGTGGACCTATAACTCAGGGATAACGATTCAACCTAAAATCGTCAAATATTTATAAACTTCCATATTGCGCCTTGATTTGCATGCAGATGGAGGAATATCTTACAAAACCATGCAATAGGTTTTTATAAAATATATCCATATACAAAACCCATAAATCGTTTCTACACATTCACAACAGACAGAGAAATATTGAAGGATCTTTAACCCCAATTTGTAATATCTGGTGAAAAACCCAGATTTTGTGCATAAACAGTATAAACGAATTCTGAGTTGGGGGATTTTTTCTGATCCATTCCCATTGAAATTTCTTGTATAAATATGAAGGAAGGAGTACTAGAAGGGGAGAGGAATTAGTATGCTGTAAGATTGGTTCTTGGAGAAGGATGTATGTTGGGAAATGAAATGTTGAATTTCTGATCCATTTAATCAATTGAAGGAATGTATATGTTGTTTATGCAATTCATGGAAATAAGTAAAGTGTTTTAGTATGAAATCTCTTTAGGGGTACCTTGTTGGTTCGGAAAGAGCCCACCGTCCCAACCAAGGTAAACCTCCCTGTATATTCTTTGTGTGATTGTGTGAATATTTAACAGTTATGTTTTATTAATAATTTTAAATGCATTTTAAACATTAAACATAGAATTGCTTGCTTTTGAATCAATGTGCACAGTTAGTTTCCTTTATATTTCTGTAGGGTAAAATTTAATTGTTTGATGTATGGGAATGTTAAACAAATGTTATTTTGAGTTTGTGATTGTAGTGTTCTCAGTAGGTACATGAGCCAGAGGACTTTATCTCTCATTTTCATGTTCCATAATGAATCCTCTTAATTATATTGATTGTTCCTTGTACTAGTTGTTTGAATTGCAGGAAGTTGGAATTGATTTTGATTTCAAGAGTGATTGGAGTTGATTGTTAATTACTATTTTGATTGCTACAGGAAACAAGCTCTTAATTCATCTCTTTAATTCATGATCCTGGAATGAATAGACTTGTTCCTTAAGATATAATCCTTTGATTGATTGTTTTGCTTGAGAAGTTTTATTATCAATTTTCTTTTCTAGGTTTGAAGTTGTGTGAAGCATTTGGATATCCTAAAACATAGTGTTAATTAGTTTAGTTGCTACAGGGGACAGATTCAAAGTCCATCTCTTTTATTTCATGATCGTTTGAATGGACAAATTCATTACCTGAGCAAAAACATTTAGATCGCATGCTTGTTGGATTATGTTTATGAGTTTTGTTTTCTGATCTTTAAGTTGTGTGAGGAAGATATATTAAAAAGTTGTAAAACAGAGTATTGGTATTGATTGTTTCTTCTTTATGCTATACTCATCAGACATAGGAACCTATCTGTTATCAACACATATAGTGCATCAACTCTATTGATTACGAATCTTGGATTGACATTTAAATGAGTGTAAGATATATATTGAACATATTTATACACCAACAGAGGCCATAGAAAAGGAAAGGAAAGAACTAAGGGATTTCATAGCCAGAAAAATAGACTGACTAATAGAAAAATGAGAGGATAAGTCAAAACAACGGAACAAAGTAACAACATAGAAGGGACATAAGGCAAGAGAATTTGTTGTCAAGGTTGAAAGAATGCAAGAAGGTTTGAAGGACCTATCCATGCAAGAAAGAAGAATACCCACCCAATAAGTATTAAGAGAAGGTATATTAACTTCAGACCCTTTGAACGCACATCAATAGTGTGAATTCACTACGATAGGACAAGATAAGAATAAGAATGGAAATAGGATACCAGAAACAGTTAAAGAGACTTAAATCACAGGAAAGAAGGAAAGGAAGATCAATAAGAAGAAAGCTAAGTTGGAAAAGCTGCAAGAAACTACAGAGAACAGATGGAAGACTTTGTAGACTGGAACCTCGCAACAGACAGGTTCATGGGATTTGAACTTCGCTAGAACAACAGGACCGCGCAGAATGGGACTTCGCCCTTAAGAAGCTATATGACCGTTGGAGGCACCCCAACCATTAGAATGACACTCCAGAATGGTTAGAAAACACATTTATGGGTGGATGGATCGCTCCTAGACGTTGAGACCACACCATAATGGAAAGATTCACATTGATGGAAGAATTCATGGTCGTTGGAAGAATTTGTTATGAGGCCTCGCTTATTTAACTTGTCTGTCGCTGCGCCGAGACCACTTTTTTCCACCCGTGATTAACTGATCCAAGAAGAGAATTGAATGTGTGTCGAGTTGTGTTATTAGAAACTAGACATTGTTGTCTGTTTGTCTACCTCGCTTATCCATTCCCCTACCCCGACCTGTCTGTTTAAAAGTGAGAATGTTGGGCGAACCTACTAAATTAGAGAAGTCTGTTGAGGAGGTCCTCAAGAAGCTAATGGCTAAAAGACCATTATCTTAAGGTGTCCAGGCATTGTTGAATAGGGGACTGCAGGCTTCCCCTTTGACTGGACATCGTTCTGGCTATGTTAACCCCATGACTGAGCAACAAAGTAAGCATCAGGACGATATGGCTAATGCTAAGCAAATCATGTAGATCCTACCCGAGTACATTCCACCTTTGGCTAGAGCAGTTAACCATAACAACATCCCATGATATTACAAGTACACCTTGTTCACCGTGTATATTCTGAAGGGAATACGCGTAGTTGAGAGCTAGTTAGGACAGATCTCGCTGCTAAAGAACAACGACTTCAATATAGGAGATAGAAATAACTATGCTATGCTAGAACCCCACCGCTACTTGACGAAGTCAACTGGGAAGAAGCCTCAACTCATCTCCCAACCATTGATTAAAGGACTGGCACAGTACATCATGCTAAATGTGATGAAGATCCCTCATTTTGGCCACCACCAGGAGGTTAACGCTTGCATTAAACTCCTCTTATCATGCTATCATGGAAAATACCTATGGCTCGACCGAAGGATTAATGTGGATCCAACGTTGATCCACCAGATTACATGATTAAGCACGAAGGGACATGACCCTCAACATTTTTATCCAGGGAAGGCCTCAGACCGCTCCCTGGCATAGTGCATCAAGGAAGCTTATGGTGAAGTCAAAAAAGGAAAGTGAGGTTACAAGGTAGCCTCTATCCAGGATGGTGCAGTGTGCCTCACATGCCAATGCATAGCTGGAAATATCATAAGGAAGAAACGTCCCACACAGGTCACTAGGTTCGTGGTGGACCTCAAAAGAAATGTGTGGAGGGCATGCAGATGAACTAGGTGAACTACTTCGTCAATGAACTTGAGAAATATTGTCGCGAAGCTCAGGATTTGGGATACGAATTCCACTTCAGTTGGATGATCATTTTGATCACATTTTTCGCTTGGAAAATTCCTAAAGGAGCCACCTTTCTGGAGATTGAACCATCAAAACCGTTGGCCGCTAGGTTTTCTACCTTGTGGTACACCAACGACATGACGAAGCAGTGGCAGTCCAACGTTGTGTTCCATTCATATTATCAACAATTGAAGGTTTCCCTCGAGTCATTTCCATGCATGACACCACGCACCCTGAACTAGTACAGACCAATATCAAAATTTTGTGCAGATCCGCATTTCATCTATATCACTACGCGTAGAGATGAGAGCAAGGAAAAGTTGGATTTGTACTACAAGATGACAGATGAAGACATAGATCATATCATGAAGGAATGGTCGGAGGAGTTACTTGTACCTATCGTTGATGCAGAACTCTCTGACACTGACACGATAGGAAGCCCCATGGTCACCCGAGTCGAGCATATCGGATAGTCCAGTGGTATGAAGAAGAAGAAAAAGCAGGAAGAGGTCGAGGATATAGAGACTGAAGAGGAGGGAAATGCCTCTGAAGAAAATGGATATGGCTCTCTAGGAGGAGGAGGAGACGAAGAAGATGAAAAAGGAGGAGGGTATGAAGGAGAAAAGAAAGGAGAAGGTGAAGCTACACTGCTTGAAGATCCCCCTACTTGAACAGTCACACCGCATAAGAGGAAGGTTTCTCCAATGAAACCTTTAGCAAGAAAGAATACATGCACCAATAAACCCCCGTTAGAATCAATGCTCATGGACGACGATATCAATTTAGTATGCAGAGCCATGGAGGATGCTTATGAGGATATCTTGAAGAGATATGGAGAAAATAAGGACGAGCTATATGGAAGGATCGAGAATGAATTAAAGGAAATACAACAAGTTATTCATTTGTTCCGCAGAGTACCTACTACACCTTCCTCATCACAAATTGCAAAATTGGGGGATGAACCAACCCAATTGAAAAGACTGGAAGATGCGACAGAATCTCGAATTCAGAGAATCCAGGAAGAGAAGGAGAAGGCTACAGAAGCCTTGAAGCAAGAGAAATATGAAGCCCTAGAACAACTATGCATAGCGCAGTACAGTGTGGCCGCCTACGAAAGTAAGAGAGAATAATTTCAAGTGGTGATCAAGGAGGAAAAAACCCAGCTATAGAGAGAAAAGGAGCAGTTGCTCGCAGAAGAGGCCATAGTCAAATAAGCGGTGAACAAAGCATGTCACTCTATGCCAGGCTTGACACAGGAGGAACATGATTCAGTTGAGGCTCAAGTAGTGAATCTCTCTGAGAACATCCAGGAGCTCCAAGCAAGGAAAACAAAATTGGAAGCCCAATCAGTGTCGAGCACCCTACAGGAGGTGCGCGACCAGAGGGAGGAAATCGCTAAGAACGTAGTAGAAAGGATAAGAGACCTCACCTCATAGTGCAAACAGTTGAGTGATAGAAGCGCACAGACATATGAACGCCTCACAGAAGATCTAGAGATAAGGAATCTAGAAGCGCAGCTACATGAGGCACAACATCAAGCATTCTTTGTGCAGGCACAGATGAAGCTACTCACTGTAGTTGAAATAATGAAACTATCCCAGGAGCAGTGCGCAGTACAACAACAGATTACTGTCATCTAGGGAAGAGTAATGGAAGTCACGTAGAAGCTACAACCTGTGCAGGATGAATCCTACAAGGTGTTCGAAGAAATTGATGGAAAAGGATCACAATTGGACCAAATGGTTGCAACACTAGAACAACGCATGGAAGGGCACGTTACATAGAAAATGATCCAGGAGCTCGTTGAGCAGGAGGCTCAAGCAAAGAAACAATTCAAGGCAACTCGAGTTAAGCTCGAGGCCTTCGAAGCATCATTGACCATAACTGAGTGACTCAGGACAAGTCACAGGTGAGTGTTGGGGGCCTATTGGCCCTTGACCAAGTTTTTAGGAAACCTTGGTCAGGTTTGAACCACTTTTGTACTTCGACAGGATGGTCGAAGATGGAGCGCCCAGGCGGAGCTGAGATCATGGATCTCACCGATTTTGCAGACTATGTGGACCCAATAAGGGTTTTCTAGGGTTTTTGTAATGGGTTATGGGATGTCGGACCATGGGGTTTACCCATGATTAGGGCTTATTGTAAAAGTATAAATAAGTAAGAATGTGATCAATATCTTGAGGAGCTAAGTGCAAGTAGCTTGAATGGATTTGTGCAAGGGAACATTTATGTGTAAGTCTTTTTGCTTAATAGAGAGTTAGCTCTGTGCCTTGACCTAGTTAGAAGGAGGATCTGGTTCTTAGTGTGCAAATTTCTTGTCCTATGCGAAGCTCGACTCTGTGTCTTAGTGCACAAGAGTCACTGAATGTAAGAGATTGAAGAATAATAAAGAAGACGTAGCTTTTGGTGGATATAGCCCCACATTGGGGTGAACCACGTATATCTTGTGTCTTTGGTTTGTTTTGTGTTGTGTCATTTATGTTATTTATTTGCTTAGTTCTTTGATTATTATGTATGATAGATAGATATGTTGATGCTTAGTGTTTTACTTAAAGATAAATAAATGATTAGATCTAACTCAGTGCTATGTGCTAAGTGGTTGGAGTGCTTAATCTTTGTTGTTACTACGTCGATCTATCTTTGGGTATGTTCTATGAGGTTACTTAGGTTAGGAAACTAATGTATATTTCTCTCTAAGTGTTACTAGAGTACTCCGCAAAGTATTTTTATCATATATTTGTGTCCCAACTCGGTTTCATACACCCGCATCCTGTAACCCCCGTGCTTCTACCTCAGGTGAGACTTCGTCTGCTTCATAGGTGTTGCCGAAAGGGTCAGTAGTTAGGGTTTTGTTGGTGCATTGTTGAAGCATTGAACCCTGGGTCTGCCCCTGTACCAACACAGATATTCCAGATGAGCACTTGATTGATGTATTCATAGGAAATTTAAATGATAACATTCAACATGAGGTTCGCCTTTGGGAACCAAAATCATTGGAAAATGCATTCAGGGTGGCAAGAAATATTGAAAGTAAAAACATGGCTATGGCTACTAGAAGGGCCACTCCTAACATCTATCGAGAGTATAATGTTCCTTCTTCTAAAACACCTCAACCTACAAGTTTGACACATAAAAAATTGGAGGAAAGAAAAGAAAAAAAATTAGGCTTTAATTGTGACAACAAGTACAGTAAGGGACATAAGTGTGGTGAGAAGAAATTATTCTACATATATTTTGAAGAGGAAGAAGAACAAAAACAAGAACACGAACCATCTCAAGATGAAAATATAGAAGAGATTTCTTCTGAAGAATTGACTCCCACAATATCATGTAATGCATTGGATGGAATTAGCACTCCTCAAACCCTCAAGATCGAAGGATATATCAAAAATAAAAACGTAATAGTCCTAATTGATTATGGAAGTACTCATGATTTCATTCACTATAAATTAGCCAAAGCTCTCAATTTCTTCATATATCCAATGCCATAGTTTCAAGTAATGATTGAAAATGGAGGAACTATCAATTACTCAGGAAAATTCCATAAGATCAATCCTACTATGGGGGAATATGTAATGAATAGTCCAATTATTTCTATACCCATGGGTGGTGTTGATGGCGTACTAGGAGTCCAATGGTTACAATCATTGGGAACAATGGCTTTTAATTTTCAAGAATTTTTCATGAAATTTTCATTGGAAGGAAAGGAAATTGAGTTAAGGGGTATCATAGGGAAACCCAGTAAGGTGATAAGGTCTAACGGTATGAAAAAATTATTGAAAAAGGGGCATCATGGTGTAATTGTACAACTATGCTCACTAGATGTTCAAACATCTAAGCCATCTATTCCCCTATATCTCCAAGGGATCATTGATGAGAATTCCAAAGTATTTGAAGATAATCCCAAAGGTCTTCCACCCACTTGAAATCATGATCATTCTATTCACCTAATTCCTGGGAGTGTTCCTCCTAACATCAGTCCTTACAGATACCCTTATGCCCAGAAGAATGAAATTGAGTGTATGGTTGAAGAAATGTTAGAGGTTGGCATTATTAGACCTAGACACAATTCTTACTCTACACCAGTGGTAATGGTACTCAAGAAAGAGGGCTCATGGCATATGTGTCCATATTATAGAGAGATCAACAAGATCACTATTAAAGATAAGTTTCCCATTCCCTTAATTGATGAATTGTTAGATGAACTACATGGAGCAATCTATTTCACAAATTTGGATCTTCGTTCAGGGTATCATCAGATTAGAATGAAGGAAGGAGATATCCCAAAAACAACATTTCAAACTCATGAAGGCCATTATGAATTTTTGGTCATGCCTTTTGGCCTTACGAATGCACCTTCCACATTCCAAGGGTTGATGAATTCCATTTTC
>JZKD02S1663269.1:376247-388330 GCA_000966675.3 Picea glauca
ACTCAAGGGAAAGGACTTACACAAACCCATTTATGAGAAGGAAATGATGGAAATACTACATGCATTGAAGAAATGGTGCCCTTACCTAATAGGTAGGCACTTCAAGGTAAAAAAAGATCATGATAGTCTTAAATACTTCTTGGAACAAAGACTATCTTCAAAAGAACAACAAAAATGGGTTACCAAGATGTTGGGTTATAATTTTGAAATCATCTACAAAAAAGGGAAGAAAAATGTTGTGGGAGATGCACTCTCAAGAAAGGATGAATATGTTTAGGCCTTTCTTTGTGCTATCTCGATCATCCTACCCAATTGGATAATAGAAGCGAGGGATGAATGGAATAATGACAAAAACGTGTGGACTCTCATTCAAAGGTTGCAGGCATCAAAAATATTTACATGGAAAAATGATTCACTATGGTACAAAGATCGCTTATATTTATGTAAGAACTCCCAACTTAAACAAAAGGTACTCTTGGAATTTCACACCTCTCTGGTAGGAGGGCACTCAGGATTTTTGAAAACCTACCATAGGGTCAAGAAGGATTTTTTTTGGGATGACCTTAAAACTAATGTTCAAAGGTTTGTGGCAGAATTTTTGCTTTGCCAACAAAATAAGGCAAAAATAATTAAGACCCCAGGTATTTTACAACCATTAACCATCCCAAGTCAGCGTTGGGAGGAGGTTTCCATGGATTTCATCACAGGGTTACCGAAGTCTAAATAAAAGAGTGTGATCATCATGGTGATTTTTGATAGATTGACCAAGTATGCACACTTTTATGCACTCTCTCATCCTTTCAAAGCCAGTATAGTTGCCATCAAATTCATGGAGAAAGTTCAAAAGATACATGGAAGCCCAAAGATTATTGTAAGTGACAGAGATCCCATCTTCACTGGACATTTTTGGACATAATTATTTTCTTTTTTGGGTACTCAGTTGGCTCATAGCTCATCTTATCATCCTCAATATGATGGAAAAACCGAGATAGTGAACAAATGTCTAGAAGGCTACCTTCGTTGCCTTGTATTTGATAAACAAACACAATGGCTCAAATGGTTACCCTCGACAAAATGGTGGTATAACACTTCCTTTCATACTGCAAAACAAATGACACCATTGATGGCACTCTATGTATATCACCCACATTCCATCACTTCTTCTATAAAATAAAAATAGGTTCAATCAATGGAAGATTACATCAAGCATTAACAACAAGTTCTCCAACTCTTAAAGGACAACCTGACCATGGCACAAAATCGCATGAAAAAACAAGCATATCAACACCGTAGTGAAAGAAATTATGAAGTAGGGGATTGGGTATTTTTAAGACTACAACCATACAGACATATGTTCCTAAAGCAAGCTAAGAAGGATAATAAATTATCACCAAGTTACTATGGCCCTTATAAGGTTTTGCAAAATATTGGTAGTATGGCATACAAATTGGAGTTTCCTGCATCTTCGCAAGTACACCCAGTTTTCCATGTTTCATTCTTAAAGAAGGTTATAGGTGACAAAATCCTAGTTCAAACTATATTTTCAGAACTGGATGAGGAAGGAAAAATCATATTGGAGCCTGAAGCTATCACGGACACAAGAATTCACCAGCTGAGGAATAGATCCATTTCAAAGTATCTCATTAAGTGGAGGAAACTACCTGCTGAAGATTCCACTTGGGAAGATGATTTTTTATATACAAAAGCATCCAAAATTACTCAATTGTTGCGGACAACACTTGTATGAAGGGGAGAGGCATGTTAAGCCCTAAATAATGGCACATTACCCCTTAATTGGGGCATATTACATTAGTAATGTTATTTTATTTATGTCGGCTTGGGTCCATTAGTTGTAATTGTACCTCCTAGTCTCCTATATATACCAAGAAGACCTTTTCATTTGGAATTATCTTGTATTTGGAATTTTATGTGGTGTATAAGGAGGTTTCCCCCTCAAAGAGGCTTATTATCTAAAATTATCTCTTTTTCAAGGCATCGAGTACTTAATCTGAGGTTTTGTTTATGCTATTTTGATATTTGGTTCTTAACAAGATTCCCTTTGTACCACTATGGGAATCCACACTCATGAACTTATGGGACTTACCAGTGTTTGGGACCACAGGAGAGGTTAGGCACTGTAACAAGTTCCTCATCTGTCGCATCCATAATGGTTCCCTGTGGTTGGACCAAGAATATTCGATCCTCATGGAAGATATCCATCAGCTCACATGTTTATCGATGGAGGGTGATGATGTCACCAAGGGGTTCCAAGGGTCCGAAAAGTGTGATAAGGAGGGAGAGCCTAATCTCTATGATAGGTTTAATACTAGACAAGGTGGTCGAGGTGTCATGCTTGAGCCCATTTTACCTAAACCAGTTCACTACGCATGCTACCTAATTGTGTACAAGGTCATGAGGACCTACACACGAGGGGAATGCAGATTATATTCCCTCTCAATGGGGAATTTTTGTGCACAAGGATTCATTATGAACTGGTGCCAATACATACGAGCCAAATTGTTCCATGCCTCTACAGATGCGCATGAGAAGGACATATGTTTCATTTATGGGTACGTTTTAGTTTCCCTTGCCATGTGGAAATGGAGGCCACCAATGGGAAGGGATCTTGCAGTGACTGCATATACACAACTCATGATGAGGTTTGAGCCTTGGCAGGCCCAGACCGATGTGTTCAATTCCTCCTTCAATAGCACTACCTTTATGAAGTGGTTTAACAACCTCATTGGTTTTACTCAATGCCTACGCATTCCTTAGGATTTGCTAAATCTCCATACCAACAATCTCTAATTTGACATTAATCAAGAAAACACCTTCATGTGACCTCTTGGTACAACGGATGATGAGTTCCATACCCCTCCAATGTTTTACTACTTCATAGAGAAAGCACTCAAAAATGAGGTATGTTCATGGCTTGGAGTCCTAAAAGAGAAGAAGCGCTCCCGAGTCTCCTATCACTTCCCTACCCTTTCACAGCAAGAGGCCCCAACATCAGTATACATTCTAGGCTCCAACACCACCATTGCTCAGAAATGGAAACTCCCACCATCATATTCAAATGAAGAAGTATAAGAAGAGATTTTTCCCCAGCCTAGGAAATCGCCCTCTCTCAATATCCTGGATGACACCACTATTTCAAGTAAGGACTTGCAAAAGTTTGTTATTGTTTCCTTCTATCCTAATAATTAACACATTAATTCTCCTTCCAAAGGCACCATCGAACCCATTTTCACTGATGTTATTCCCATTTCCTCTCGGCCACCTCTAACTCGTACTTCCCCACCCACTCCATCCTCCATATGCATTGTCATCATTGATGACCCCCTCGTTAAGACCAAGGCCACCCCTATAGTTGAGGATTCTATGAGACAAATCCCTAGTTATTTCTTGGATACTCTATCATTTGTTCCCCTGTCGATGACCCATTCTCCTTTCAAAAATTTTGCAACCCAATATAGCGACCCTTTTATTTCAACTTCAACCGAAATCCCTAATCCATCTGCTTCTCCCCATTGTACACAGGTTTCAAACCCGCTAGATATCCCACTCAAAACACAACCCCACTCATAACACAAGACAAATCCAAAAGTACAGGATCAAATGGGTCAGGATCCTAGAACGATGTTATGGATATGCTAGGGGACACTAATTTTATGTGCAACACAAGTTTTGTAAAGGACCAAGTGGCACCCCTTTTGCACGATCCCCAACATTGTTGATCCATCCTAGAAATCTATCTAGAATGGTCTCGTAAGAATCAGAAGGTGGTCTCACTTTTGACCATAGAAGCATAATATTGTGGTGCAATGCATGTTGGCACATAAGCTGTATGGATCCAATATATCACAAATGAACTTGATTTTCTAGTTGAGAAAATGACTAAGGTATATTGTGACAATTAAAGTGATATATAGGTTGTAGAGAATCATGATGCACATGGTAAGATGAAGCATGTGGAGCTTCATTCTCATTACTTGAGGTATTTGGCACAAGATACTATTGTGAATATTATTTATTATAGGATATATTATCATATTGTTTCTATATTTACATAACATTTATCATAATCTAAGTTTTTGAAGCTTCATGCTATGCTTGGGCTTCAGAAAGATGAAATTATGGGGGGTTCTACATAGGTAATTTCACCTCTTGAATATCTTGAGCATTGTGTTGTTCGGGGGGGGGTGTAATAGAAGGAAAATAATGTTGATCACACCTTTGTAAATTTTGGATATAATCAATGGACAATAAATAGTCGACTAGAAGAGTTGACTAAGCGATCAACTAGGCATTCAACTTGATGGGAAATTAGACCAAAGCAATAAACTAATGTGAAAAATAAGGTAGAATTCAAGGAGACAATTATGCACCCTCACCAATCTAATTGGAGCTCATCTTTCTCATTTCAAGGGATTTGTTTACATGTTGGTTTTATACAAGATGACCTTAAGGATTGATCTATGATATGTGAGAGTGATATGTGTTGTGTATGGAAATATTTTTGTTTTTACACTTCTATGTATGTTGAGATATGATCACTTGAGATTAAGTGTTGCAACGTTATCTTTAAACACCATCTCTTCTAAGAATACCTAGTTATTTGATCCACCTAATTCATTGGTTCTCTAACATTTCACACACTAATCGATTGGATGTGCCTTAGCAAATTTTTTTCAATATTCAGATCATCCTAAAAATTTTGTTGGTAACTATATTTAATGGTGTCTCTACATAATATTAGATTAGCATTGAAGATAATATTCTTATAACACTTCTTGTATGGAAACAAGATCTTCAATTTGTAGAAAAATAAATTTTATTCAACAAATTTATTAATTTTTCAATGGCCAAGGGTTAGTTTATGGTCAAATACCAAGATCAAAGAAACTCTAGTAAATGTATGGCCAAAGTTCAAGATTATAATTGGCTATGATACCAATGTAATGAACAATAGTTAAATAACTAAATATCCAACATAATAATTGCAATAAGTTAAAATCCATGTAGGATACTAATTATATAATAGAATAGTGGATGAGATATGATATATTTGATTATTGATACAATGCCATGTGAAAATGTCCTTATATGCATTAACTAGTCATGATGGTGAACAATCATGTCCCTTAGTTAGGTTTTGTCTTTTATTATTATTATTATTATTATTATCATCATCTTCATTACTTTATGAAAACATATTTATTACACTGGTAAATACTCCCCTTTAGATGAATCTATATGTTAGTCAAATCACTTAACAAAATATGCTCAATGTTATGTCAAATCAACATGCATAACTAGTGTTAGAAATTACTCAACCATGAAGATAACATAAGTCAAAAATCAAATATTCTAGTACACAAAGTTTGGATATCAAGAACACTTCATACATATGTATAAGATGAATTACAAGTACATATCACATCTCAATACAAAATGGAACAAATCATGCTCTCCAAACCCTAGCTAGGGAAACAATAAGAAAACCTTAGCCACCAACTCCTCCTAGCTAGGAATCACCTCCAAGAAACACTGGTCACTCCACCAAGGATCCACAACAATATTTTATACACACTTGCAAGGAATCCTTGACACCTACACCTGAATCCCATAATTGTACAATATAGTCTCCCTCTATCTTATACACATCAAGCACTCCAAGTAGTATTAGGCATTCCAAATACCACAAAACCCTAGTCTTATTCTCCCATAAGAACTACAAGAGTAAGGGCTCCCTTTTCTCCTCTAAGGTTTCTCCAAAACCCTAGTCTTACTTGTATTCATAAGGGAAAACCTAACCCTAATATTCTTCTTGAATCTCTTCAATAACCTTAGAGATCAAGACAAAGAGAACAAATACAATGAAAAATAAGTACAAAGAGACTAGTTTGCTATATCTTTCACATCTCTAACATGATCATGTGATCACATGATTGAACATGAATGAATGAAAATACTCTCTCCTCCATTTATTTATATGGAAGGTGAGGGAAGCCAACAACAAAAAAGTGATGCCAACCTAACTAGACAATAGATAGGCACGCATGTGAAGAAATTCAACTCTAAGTGACACATGTCAAGCTTAAAAGTACATGCACATCTACAAAGAAAGGGTCCCAAGGTGAGTGCTCCATGATGTTGGGTTAAAATTGACTCAAAAAAAGATTCAATGAGTTGCATCTGTTTTAGGTAAATTGTGGTTTTTTTCTAGCCCATGGTTTTGGCATCCTATGGTAACACATCATTGACACGCAATTTACCTTGGAAAACCCTTAAAAAAAAAGAATCCAAAGATCTCTTTGTTCCCTTGACCAAATCTGGCCAAGTCGTCCAAGTGATACTTCACCGCTCACCTCCAAGCACAATTACAATGGAGTATTCTAAGCCTATTTAAAGGCTTCATTACATGCAATCCATGGGTACAATACCATGGGATACCAAAACCATGGGCCTAAAAACCACCATTGTTTTATGTAAAATGGATTTAACACATTGACTCTTTTATTGAGTCAAGTTTAACCCAACATTCCCCTCTTTAATATTAATTTGGGATAATTATCCTATCCTCTTTAAAGTTTATAACCAGGATATCTGGGAATTCCTCATGTTCCCCATTATCACCTAGTAGATCTACGTCTAGAATATACCAATAATTTACCAAGGGTAAGCATGCCTAACCAGGTCTTACAATTGTATTCCCATTTACATGTTATTACATTTTAAACTCCCATTATAATAATAATAATAAAAATTGGGTGGTCTTGCTATTTCCTTCAAGACTCCATGGGAATGCACTCACCATGTCCATTGCTTCTTTTACTAGAACTTACAAATTCCACCATCCTCTTGCCTTGCCATTTATTTTTACCTCCACCTCAAAATCGTGGATCCCATCTTAGGAAAACCCATGACCTTTCTTCGAGATGGATCTGATATCCTCACCATGGATTTGATACCATACGTGAGGAAAAAAATAAACCAGAACATAGCAAAATTTGCACATAAACACCATACTTTATCTTGGAAAAAACAACCAATAGATCTATTCGTCCCTTGACCAAACCTGACCAACCTCTTGGCCCCGACCAAGTGAGCCTTCACCACTCTAATCTCAGCACATTACAATGGAGTATCACCATCCTTTCAAATGATTTCATTACATGTAATCCACAAGCTCTAAAACCACAGGCTACCAAAACCATGTTCCTGAAACCACCATTGTTGACCTAACAACTTTGAATCTTTCACCAAGTCAAGTTTAACCTAGCACATGAGACATGTCCACTTCTTCAATGCTCCCTCCTAATCCATGTGTACCTATGAGTACACCACACATACATGATCACTTATCAACACAAGCATCATAGGGTCAACTAAAAGACTCCATGCAAGCAACCAAGTGTCTCTATACTACCTAGGGATTAATTCCCTCCTCCAATATTCCCAACGCTCCTCCTCCAAGTGGATTGTCCTCCCAAACAAGAAACCAAACTCTCCATGTGTGCACTCCATGAAGAAAGACACTAATCCACATAAAATTTCAACATCCTAAGGAAGTGTGCCACATAAGCATCATGCCAAGGTTTGAAAATCCATGAGTAAGATATATCCAATGTATATATCCATCATGGTACAACAAAAGGTAGTCAACACACCATGCACCCCCAAGCATGGTGTAAACACTTTTGGAGTAACCCTAAAAGATAACATTTTTATCATATGTTAATTACTACTTCACTTCATAAATACTACAAAAAAATGAGCGAAATACATTTAGTCCAATAACTTGTAAAACTTTCTATGGCCCATGTAGAATAGTTTTGACCAATGATATCCAGAGTTTTGGAACCTCTATCTAGCTAGATATAACTAAACTTTGTTTTTATTTTTATTTTACAACAACTGGGAGATTTCTATCAGCAAAAAGTGTGTGGTCGATGGTTACAAAGTCTACAAGCAAAATATCCCAGAGAAACAACAAAATTTTAGTGTGCATAGAAGCTTCATAACTTGAATACCATTAAAAATGATGGGTCTTATAAAATAGATAATTCGATACAATTCCTTATAGAGAAAATCCTGTAGAAAATTCCAAGGGTGAGGAGGTAAAAAAAATACATCAAGTACTAGGCTAAGGGGGTGTCATAGAATCTAAAGCTTCCTTCTTAGGGCTATCTACTGACATGTTCAAGTCTAGAAGAGGTATTCCAACTAAAGGAAACAAGGCATTCATCGTCAATTTAGGCGCTGACATTCAAGGAACACACATGGACCAAGCTTGAAGTGCTTCCAATTATGAATGAAGAGCATCCATCCCATCATGTGCATATTTCATAGTAGTATGGTGTTGAATTAATATCTCCATAATGAAGGAAACCTAAGAACTCAGACCCTGAATTGAAATCTGCAATTGGTGGAGGGAAGTCAGGGAATTATCCATCTGTGAATCTGATTGAGGGGATGGAAAAAGACCTTCCTTCCTGTTCATCATTGAAACTAAGAAAATTTATGAGCATTGTATGAACCGAAAGAAAAGGTACCCACAAGTTCTTGACCTGGAAGACCATGAGTTGGAACTAGATCAAATCACTAGATCAAACCAAATCCAACTACCCTACTAAGAACCCTAGTTGTGCACTGCCCAAACCTGAGACAAACCAACAAAATATCTAGATCTAAATGGATAATAATCAAGAATCAATGTCAGGGACAATAAAGCCACCGATTCAAACTTACACCAACAAAATTATCCATTGTCTCACAATCCAAAAGAGCATCAACTTCCCTGCAATAAACCAGTCTACTGACCCATATTGAATTTCTCACGTGCCCAAGTACCTAACCATTTTTAGAAATGATGAGATTCAGCGGAAGGAAGTGTTGGAATTATTGATTGTGTGTTTTCATTGATGACAACATGAGTCAAACATGTACAATAATCAGAGAAAAAGGAAGATCACCTTGGGGAACAAGCAATTCGTTATCATTGTTGATCACAACAGGATCAAAAAATGATCCTATGTTCCTAAATATCAGGAGAGATAATGGGGATATTCTACAAAGAATACACACACAGAATTAGATCTTGGAAAGGATGAAGGAAATATTAGAAGGGAGAGCACATTACATAAGTTCTATCGGGATTGAAATCCCCACAATAAACTCCAAAAGAATCAAGGAAGAATCTTTTTTTTTGATGTAGTTCTCGGGACAATCCTGGATCGTCAGATCACGTAGAATCCAGAGCCTACACAGAAGAATCCCTTGTAAAGGATCAAGTTACAGGAACGGTTATATCAGTTCAGGATCTATCTTGATCGTCAGATAGAACCAAGTGGAAGGACAGGATAAGCGGACCCCATAAGACACAAAGTATTGAAACCTCCGAAGTCATGAAGTGTACGCTAACCGTTAGATCTCGCAGAGAAAATTTGGGTCAGTATCAACCATTGGCTCAAGTTAAAGGATAGGATAAGAGAGACCAAAGGCACAAAGTTTCGAAATCCAACCAACCGTCAGATCGAGGGAATAACTTTGGGAGAAATACAAATCCTTAGATCAAGAAGGACTACACCAATGATGGAGATCAACTCAGGGTGATCATGATTGATGAATATGGAGGTAACATGTGGTGACTATTGATTGGTCTTCGGAGGAAGGTATTTGGAGTCAAATGGAGAAGATTTGTTTTAACACTCCAAAATTGGAGTATCGAAACATAATATTCCTCTTTGATACCCTTTATTCGATGTCCAGAAAGGTAACATGTGGAAACTATTGATTGTTGTTCAGAGGAAGGTATTCAGAGTCTAGTGGAGAAGATTTGTTTTAACACTCTGAAATCAAAGTATCGAAGCATAATATTCCTCTTCTATACCCTTTATTTGATCTCTATAAAGGTAACACATGGCGATTGTTGATTGGTGTTCGGAGGAAAGTGTTTAGAGTCTAGTGGAGAAGAGTTTTTATAACACTCTAAAATCATATTATCGAAAAAAAATATTCCATTCAATACCATCCATTCGGAGAGCTGAAGAATGTGGAAATGGCATCCCTTCGAAGACAAAGAATTGAAGAATATTCCTTTTGAGCTAGGACGAGACAGGTAGTAAGACAAATATGACACATGGCCCAATCAATAGATGAAAAGTGTCAAGGTCTAGTTGGCACATTAGGTATACGAAAGTCACAAATCAAGGTGACATGTGGCATCCACTCAGCCAGTGCCACGTCAACAGTGACGTCAACAAGCCATGTCACTCTGGGATTACTAACTTCAGGGATACCTAATATTTTTTTATCATTCTTGAAGCACCAAAAGTTGAAGTCGTGAATTAGTGTTTGGTCATTGATCTAAGCTCCTCCAGAATATTTCTTGATCATTCAATCAAGTACAATGGAAGGATAGAGTAAGCGTGAATCACGAAGTAATGCTAACCATTGATCTATTTCGGGAGCATTCTCAACTAGTGATCAAACACAATGGCCAAGTGTTAAAACTCCACTATGTTGAAAGAACACAAATCATAGATCCCAACTCCTGATTAAATCGTGATTGTCGATTTTTTTGAAGCCTCTAGATAAGACATGATCGTCCATTCAACGAAATATTAAATATCAATCGTCTGATCTACTAGTGAATAGAATAAACACACTTCAGTGAAATTTACTCTAGGGGAGTTACAAGGATTGCAAGGTTGGAAGGCCAAAGTACCGGAGAACCTGGTTCCAACATCGGTCAGGTGATAAGGTAAAGAAGATAATAAGGAGATTAAAGGGGCGAGAAGTAAATAATCCCTTGGACATTTGAATATTGTCTCATTGTTGGAAGATTGGTTGTTGTCATTGATGTCAACCCTAGTCATTGGTTTTGGACCGCAATATTGATGAAGGTATTTGGACATGAAGGACAATGTAGATGCAGAAACAAAACCCATGGATGGATAGTATACATCATGTTGTTTCTGGTGGTATGTGGCACATCACGTGGATCCTCATGGTTGAAGAGAAATGAATTTTTGAAGATGATAAAGTGAATTGAAGAAGGAAGTACATGTAGGCCCTGAAGATAATTAAAGAAAAGAATTACAAAATAAGAAAGTGTCAAGTTGACCCTAATGTTAAAAGGAAGTGACACAAATGGTATGAATAAAAATCAGTATACATTCATTTGATACACAAGTCGAATTTCAAAGGAAATAATAAGTAAAGAAGGTTGGATTTCAAGGGAGGATGAAGTCTTTTGGTGATGTGTTCTAAGGTATGTTATTTACAGGTCATCTTACCATTTTCGCTATAACTTTTTTTCTAGAATGATTCAAATGGTGAAATTGTTATGGTATTGAGAATAAATATCAAGGTATATTTGGTAAACAATTCAGCTCTTTGTTTTCTATAAATTTGGAGATACACTCTGTGGAAAATAGGGTTTTTGACTAGTCCTGAAGCTAGTCAATAAATAGGTGTTCTGGGTAAAACAATCATAACTCCTTCATAGAGAATCCAAATGAAGTGGGACCAATTTCTATGGAAATATTAAGGAATTAGTTTCTTGTGTACAAGTTTACGAATCTGATGTTAAATATTGAGCGCGGGGCATTCTTTACAAGTTTTCTCTCCTGAATAAACCAGAATTGAACAAGGTCTACCATTCTCTCTATAACTTATTTTTGGAGAGGATTAAAGGGGTGAAACTTGGAGAAGTTTCAGAGAATACATTGAGTAATATTATATATAGGATCAGAGTATTCCAAGAATTGAAGAATTGCATAAATTGAAGAAGCCTCAGGAAGCATTATCAGGTTCTATGTGATGGTTGGTTGATGGTGATGGTTTAATGTAAAGTTTTATTATCTCTAATATATTCTTTGGTGGAAGGAAGGGGAAAGTATGGAGAGTTAAAACCTCTCTTGATATTGGAGGATTGTATCTTCCTCTTGGAGGTTTATCACTCCCTTTACATTTGGAATCTATAGCTACCTTTGGAAGTCATTACTTCCCTTGAACAATAACTATTGATTATTTCTCATATATTGTGCATGGTGTATTGTGGTGTATTGGTGTAA
>JZKD02S1663269.1:402866-421105 GCA_000966675.3 Picea glauca
ATATATATATATATATATATATATATATATAATGGATTGAATGAAAGTTCATTATATCAGGTTGGTGCATGTTTACAAGTTGAGTCTTGTCATGAGGATTGGATTCCTCACATCTTAGTTGGATCTGAGATCAACAAGCCGGTTCTTGTTATGAGGGTTGGATTCCTCATTTCTTAGTTGGATTTGAGAACTACAAGTTGGGTCTTGTATCAAAGAGTTGGATCTCTCATATTCAGTTGCAATTGAAGATATTAAAAGATTGATTTTATTTGTATTCATTCAAGTTAAATAAATAAAAGAAAGAGATTTTATCTACTTCATACAGTTTATGGTATACATGTTTATGAATTATTAATTGAGCTGCATATGTCTTATTCAGTTAATTCAATTAATCTATGAAAGTGTAGAAATAAGTCAAAAGTTCCAGACACTTATTCACCCTCCCTCTAAGTGTCAATGTGTGTTTCAACAGGAAGGACGCTTATGGATGCTCCATTACTAAGGGAAGATGTCCAAATCCATCCACACAAACACCACAGTCCAGAGCCAAGTGACCCAAGTGCAAAATAACAGAATGATCCCACCGTGAGAAGAGATATATTGTGTGGGGAGTACAAATACCAAGATTTGCATAGAGGAAGAGTGATGAGGTGGAATGGTACATGTCACTATGACGTTTGAGTTTGTGCTCGAGGGTGCCACCCGAATGCTGCTAACTAAATTTGATTTTATGGAGGACATTTAAGGAATTGGGGAGATGTAGGACCTCCCATTAATAATTAAAACCCCTTTTTCAATGGTTGTGGCCAATTTTTTTTGTTGATCTGCTAGCCCGTTATTTTCCCTAAAAATGTGGAAAAAGGAAACATGAGGGATGACCTTTACGATGTTTCGAATCCATATGACAATGAAATCAAGTTACTCATCCTTCAAAGAGGATCCCTGAATGAAATATCTAATTATATTTTTGGAGTCACCTAATATATTAAGTTGTTAAGTGTGCTTCTCCTTGGCGACCTGAACCCCTTGAAATAAGGCATAAGCCTCCACTTGATTATTAGACGCATGAACTAGACTCCAAGCCAAGATAATTTTAACAATTCCAACCCCTCCCGCACCAGTCACCTTTAAAACTTTGTTTTGATTTAAAAATGATATTAAACCTTGTTTTTTCCTAAATTTTTAGAGCTTATATAAACATTTATGTTTTCCTTATTCTTATTGTTAATGTATCAATATTGATATAAAAATAGCAACTAAAAGTTAAGATGATCCTAGAAGATGAAAAACATTCAAAACTTCTAAGGAAAAATAACTTGTAAATATGTATGTCACCCTCTCATAACTATGTTTTATAATGTTTTCGCATTTTTAACAATATTGTATAATGTTAGTCTCATTTTTAACTTTAATTGGTTTGATCATAAATGCAACATGCATGAAGTTAGAACTTCCATCTAATTACCCATTTTGAATGAAAAGAACAAAAAAACATCAACCAACGAATGAAAACTTTCCCTTTCATGATTAAAATGACTAAAAAAAAGTTAAATATTCCTTAAAAAAAAATCCCTTTCCTGATTAAAATGTCAAAAAAATATGTTTAATATTCCTTTAAAAACAAAAGTGTGTGATAATTTTTAATTCAAATAAATTTCCCTTTCATGATTAAAATGACTAAGAAGTTAAAAACAAAAAGTGAGTGATAATTTGCAATGCATTTGAATGTGAGAAACATCCACCGTATAAATGAACATTTTTATTTTGGAAACCATACAAACTAAATATAAAATCCATTTTGGAAACCATACAAACTAAATATTAAAATATGGTTATGTTAATAGAAATCTAATTATGATGCATTCCCAAGGAATCTGTGATGGCATCCGTAGATCCAAGATTCCAATAGGAGTATAAATATATGTAAACCACTCTAAGTGTGTTGCAAGGTTTTGTCCTTAAGAAGAAGAATGTGCCTCTTTGAGTTTGATGACAATCAATGCTAACGAACAAACAATGCTTACTCAATTACTCATTTTATATAGCAAGTAATATTAAAAAGGGGTCTTAATTAGAAAGATTATTTATTTTATATATCCATATATTTTGAATGTAATAATTTAAAAAATGCCTTATTGTGTGTGGGTTATTGTAGGGTAAAGAGAATAAGACTAATTAAGTATATAGTCGTTTAATTTCAAGTTTAATATGGGTATACATATAAAGATTATATTATATCATTTGAAATAGTTTATAAATTTAAAATGTAAATGTAACATTTATTGAAGTTGGAAATAAATATGGATGATTGTTTTATTAGTTGAGTTTAGTTTAGGTGGTTAAAAGTCATCTCATGTGGATGGAGATAAGTGTGATTGAAGTGTGATGGTTGGATGAATTTGGAGGAATAGATTCATCACAATCATGGTCATTGAGTAATCTACATATTGCTAATTACAAAATGCAGTGAAAAAAAAGGGAGGTTAATTAGAGAAAAAAAATCTAAAATGGACTTATTAAGAAAAATATAAATTAACAAAAACATGCTACATCATACTTTGTTATAAAAATTATCTAAATTTGTATTTTCTCATTATGATATTTTTCATGTAAACCAAATTGATGTAGAATTATGAAACAAAAGTTAAAAATAATAATGAAATATTTAGAATCTTCTACACACAATAAATAAAATAATACTAAAATATTTTAATTTATAATTATAATTTATTACATATATAACAAATATTTTGAATATTTAATATTAAATTAAAATATTATAGAAAATAATAAGAATAAGAACAGAGGAAGACTACTATGTTATTCATGTATATAACACTTATAAGTACACTATAGGTATACCAAAATATTTATTATTATGTTTTAATATAATTTTTGTAATTAGATGATATTAAAAGGTACACATTTATATGATGAAATTTGAAAAAATCCTCTTAAAATAAATGTATTTTATTGATTGAAATTTAAAAATATTAAAAATCAAAAATAGATATTTTTCACATATTTTTATTTTATTTTATTTTAAATTCAAGTATTAAGTGTGGATACTTGTTAGATTGTTAAATGTGGGATTTAATTTTACATCCAATAAATACTCATATTTAATAATTTTAGTAGACTTACATTTAAATAGGATGAAAATACATGAAAAAATATATTTATATTAGTTCTTCCAAATTACTAAACATAATGTAAAATATTATCTATTTTTCTCTTAAATATGTTAATAATATAAATACTTATAATATTCCAAAGTGAACCCACTATTATGTCACCAAGAGCTTAATCAAAGTGGGGTTTATATGAGGTTAACTATTGTCAAGTAAAAATAAGACATAGTCACATTTCATTGGTATAGCTCCAACTCAATAATTATCATCGACCCAATTTCTTACAATTTTATTAATTATTGAGTTTCTTACTCAACAATAGTCTTTTTTTGCGTGAGGCCCATTTTAGACTTCAAATATCCACTAATGTTTTATTGAAGCTAGTGCCTATGGTTGAATTGTCTTTAAATTAGGTTATGGTTGTTAATCAAATACTTAAGATAAAGCATTATTGAAGCCAATAATAAACATTGTCTCATGTCATGGACTCTAGGTTGATAATCGATGTACTTCATATGAGCATTATCAAAACCACTTAGTTCAAACTAAATTGATCAGTTTTCATTTATTTTCATCCTAAACAAGGTCTAAATAAGTTTTGGGACAATTTTTACCCAAAACTAACCAATTATGTAGGTGACTAGGTCATTCACTATTGAGCCCCAACACCTCCCCTCCCCCTCACAACCAAACCAACAAAACAAAACAAAAAATAAAAACCTATTAGAAAAAACCTAAAATTAACCTATATAATAAACCCCCTCTCTCTGTGTCACACACTTCTCATTGTGAATTTATGTGAACATATGGATAACTTGGAGTCATAGAATTCATGGATCCATAAAATGAATGTCTGTTATGCGATTTTGAGTTGGAGAAAAGTTTAGTAGAGATTTGATCTACAATTATCTATTGAACAAATATTTGTGGGTAAATTATTTTTCTCATTCAAAGGTATGTATAGAAATTTGAAAACCCTCTGCTTGAGTTTAAAAAGTTGATTTCTTGTTTAGAAATTTAGATAATAATTCTTTATATTTGTAGATGTATTTTCATTGTTTAAGACATTCTCATGCGAAGGATATCAAAGGAGATCGCAAGTTAAACCTTATTTGAAAGTGTTGTGTTCTTTGCAGGTATAAACTATACATCGTGACATGTTTTCTAGGGATTGGGGTCATGACTCTAGAGAAAAAAAATGGCTATATTTTTTGGAGGTCATTATAAATGTATTTGAGGGTTTTTTGGTTGGTTTAAACCATGGTTTTATATCCATTTTAATATAAACTTGATTAAGTTATTATGGTTGTAATCTAATTTTGATTAGCACATTAAGGTTAATTGATGTTATAGGATACTTAAATATTATATTTTGAACAATTAAATTAATACAATGAGAAGGAAGTGAAACTTTGAGTTTGTGAGTTTTTTCAGTTAAGGGTTTCAAGAGTAAATCTTGGGTATATGGTGCCTGAATGTGTCATTGTTTCATTTGGTTTAAGATTTAATTATTACTTCCTCTATTGATTAGGTTTATCAATCTCTTCATTTGACATCATATTTAAGCTATTGGCTTTAGTGGGACACCTTTGTTGCTAGGGATTAACTCTTTTTTTAAGAGCAAGGGTATATTGGGTCTACTATAAACCAATTCTTGAGTGAGATGAGATTTGCATAGGTGAATCCTATGTGAAGGAAAATCATGAGAAATTCAAGAATAGAGATAGAAAAATTTAATAGCCAAGTATTTGATTTATGGAATATAAACATGGAATATCTTCTTGTGGACAAAAATCAACGGGTTTCTATGTCTAGAAATAAACCTATAGGTATGGAAACAAAATGCCAAGAAAAGATGGACAAGAAGGAAAAGAGTAGTATTTAATTGTGCCTTTTATATTTAGTGTTGTTGAATATATCAGGGGAAGTGACACTAAAGATCTATTGGAGAATTTGGGGGCTTTCTACCAGTGAAAGTTTCTAGTAAATAAATTGTTTCCTAGAAAGACATTGTACCTCCTTAAGATGAATGATGGTGATTATGTGACAAAGCATCTAAATGATTTTAATAATATGGTAAGTTAATTATCCTTTGTTGATATTAAGATATCTAAAGAAAATAATTTTATTACCTCGTTATGTTCTTTTCCAAATTCATGGGATAATCTAGTTGTACCCATTGGTAGTACTACTCAATCTACATTAAAGTTTGAGGGTGTAGGTGCATCCTTGTTATTAGAATAAATTAGGAAAAAATTCATGGAGTGTATTAACAAGGATATCTTGTTTGTGAGAGGGCATCCCTAAGATGGAAATAAAATTAAGCCGAGGGATATATGAAGTCCAAATGGGGGTCTAAATCTCTTGAAATTTTTATAAGGAAATGCTAGAAATGTGGTAAAGCTTGGCATATAAAGAAAAATTGTTGATCTAAAAATATTGATAAAAGTAAGGGATACAATTATTCTCCTTACACATAAATGACAAAGGAGTGGATGTGTACTTGAAATATACAAGTACACACTTAGATCATGGTATTCAACAAAATAAGGTATTTCCACACAAATCAAACATCTTAAGTAACCACTCACACAAATAGATCAAAAATCAATACACTAATGTATTACATGGTTAAAACCCTCAAATAGGGAAACAATCTATGACCCCAACCAATGCGTCCACTTGAGGCAATATATTAATGCAAAAAATATATATTTTACATAAAAAATTCTCCCAATCAATCATTAACAAATGACCCTACATTCTCTTTAAATAGATATCATGGACCAATCAAGTGTTAAGCCATGGAGCAATACAACCATTAGTATTGAGGAGAATATGAATCATTGGATCACTTAATGTTTAGAACATATTGTGTCCATTGGATTACATAACTACAAATGCACACTAAGGAAACACACTTTACCTAAAGACACCTTAGACCAATTTGATCTTAACCAAATCCTAAGAGTCTAAATATCCTAACATCCCCCCTTAAAAACAACTTGCGATGGGATTGAAGGATTTACAAAGATGACACAATAGGAGGAGGAAGGAGGCATTAGTCTATCCCCCCTTAATAACTTCTTGAACTCCTAACATAGATCGAAGTTTGGAAAACTTCCATTCTATAAGAGACTTTGTGAAAATGTTTGCAACTTGATCATCTGTAGGGAAAAAGAGAACTTCCAGAACACGATCTCGAATAAGATTTATGATGAAGTGAATGTGTATATCAATGTGTTTGTTACACTTATTTTGAAATGAATCTTTGGAAATCTTGGTGTCACTTTGATTGTCACACCATAGTTTGGTTGGATGTTGCTTCTATAATTCAAACTTTAAAAGGATCTTTCAAAGCCACAAGGTTTCTTGGATTGCATTAACTACTATTCAATAGACTTTTGATCATCATAGCCACTAACCCAATTGAAATCAATGAAATCAACCAATAAAATATTCCTCCAAATATAATGTATCCCAAAATAAATTGTACCCTAGATATACCAAGTGTTATTTTTGTGTCTTTCCAATGGTTCTCATGGGGTGTTTGCATATACTAGACAACAACATCAACAACAAAGGAAATTATAGGATCAATATGAGTCAAATAAAAAAGGATACCAACTAACTTACAATACAAAGTGGCATCCACTTCAGGTGTAATATAGGTGGTAGCAAGTTTGACTCTAGATTGAAAGGAAGAAGTAACTAGTTTACAAGATTCCATGTGAAATTGATGAAGAAGGTCACATGCATACTTAGAATGGGAAAGAGAAATTACTTCCTTGGTTTGCAATAATTGGAGGCCAAGGAAATAGTGCAAATAGCCAAAGTCTGTCATTTCAAATTTATTCTTAAGGCTAGATTCCACATGGTTTGAAATTTTGGGGTCACTACCAATGAGAAGAAGGTCATCAATGTAAAGAAACAGTATTATGACATGGTTACCCATTTTCTTGGTATAGACATTGGGGTCAGAATGACATCTACCAAAGTCAGTGTCAAGAAGAAAGCTATCCATTTTAGCATACTAAGCTCAAGGAGCTTGTTGAAGACCATAGAGAGATTTCTTAAGGTGGTAAACAAGGTTGGATTCATTCTGAACATATCCATGAGGTTGTTCCATATAAATTTATTCTTGAAAATCCCCATGCAAGAAGGAATATTTAGCATCCATCTGACGGACCTCCCATTTATGTGAGGCAACAAGGGCTAGAACAAGGCAGATGGAATTCATTTTGGTTATGGGGGAAAATGTTGCATTATAGTCAATTCATTCAACTTGAGAAACTAATTTGGAAACTAACCAAGACATATGTCTTTCAACACTTCCATCTGATGCATACCTATTTCTATACACCCATTTTTGTTATCGCGGTATTTGTACTTATGCAAATCCCAACACAAGACTCCCAAATATTGCATAACTATGGAAGATCCTACCATTGTAACCTTAGTAAGAACTTCCCTCATTTTAGTGATGGAAGAGGTCCACCAGAAGGGATGATTCCCTAGTGACCTAAATGGATCAAATATAAAGTATTGCAGCCAAGCCTATCGCCCCCTCTCTTGATCACCGAAATATTGGTCTAGGTCAATGAAAGACAAAAGGTGTGAAGTTGTTTGAGTACCTTCCCATAACAAGAACACTTTGCAACATATATGTAACAATTTACAAGATAAATTATGCAAGAATAAGCTCGTATGATGCTAGACAAGATAATTTGCAATGGATGATACAAATTTGTAGGAGTAAACAATGATATGACAATAGTAAATTATTTGTAACAACATCAACAATTAACGTTGAGAAATGCAACAATTGACCATGAAAAATTTACATCCACTAGAACACTATCCAATTGTTAGATGCAATTTCTAAATGAGTTAAACCACCTTTATACAAGTGTATATAGAAAATTAAAAAAAAATCAAATGGTTGTAGCAAACTTTTACAACAACAACAAGATATATAATGAGTTTTCCAATGTTAGTGTTAGTAAAGTTAGTAGAGAGCTTGAGAGTTTTAAAAGAGATTGTTTGTCAACCAGTTCACCAAGAGAATAACATGTTTGATCATTTCCTTTTTGGGGTATGGATTCAAATGCAACTAATCTTGATAATTGGCCTACTTGAAACTAAGAGGTAGGATTCAAACCCTAAGGTGCAAGCACATTTGGGCCTTAGGCTATGAATTTTGAGGAGAAGAAATTATAGGGTGCAAGCACATTTGGGCCCTAGAAGTTATTCCTCCTTGTAGCTTCAAAAGGGTCAAGATCACAAGTCTAGGGATAAAATCATAGAAACCATAGCAAGGAAAATTAACAAACTTTGGACAAAAATCACCTTGTGAGAGGAAGAAGCAATTATGTTCCCCTCTTAGGGTATCACTAAGAAAGACATCTAGCACAAAATAGAAAATTTACCATGAAACATCAATAGCATAAGAATAAATTGCGGAAAATTCACTTACTTCGTCCAAGAAACCATGAGATAAAACCCTAATTGCAGAAATTTCTATCCAAAATCATAAAATCCATCCACAAGAGACCTCTCTAACCCAAGCACATGAGTAAAGAAGAGCTAGTAACCCTTAGAGGGCTAAAATTTCAGAAGTACTAGTCTCATAAAGGTGATAAGTCATGATGATAAAATGAAAAGTGAGGGTAGCCTTCTTATATGAGTCTACCCTAATACATTTGTCCACATAATTTTTTAACAAGATAATACAAGTGGGGCTGACCCCTTAATTTTCCTCTAACATAATGCCAAAATAGAAAAATACATCATAGAAACCCTAAAAGGGTGATGTCCTTCTCTAAAAATGTGATGTCAAGCTAGGAGAGGGTGACTTCATGCCTCCAAAGGCAAACGTTGGGCATACAAAGACCAAGTGGCGTCCACTGATGGTAAAAGACTATGAAGTGAGGTGTGTCCTCACTCTAATCTATGTCAATCATCTCTGAAACCAAAACATCCACCAAACCCTAGCCAATAAGGTGATGTCAAAGGGTGACATCAAGGGCCTCTAAAGGCCATGCCCGAGATTGAGAGAGTTGCAATGATATCTCTTAGTGGTGTACAAATATTTTTGTTGTAACTTCCTCTATCCTTTGTGCATAAAATCCCTGGGGTGCTATGCCTAGCCTATGGGATTTCAGCTTATATGTGTGGCATAATGACCAGAACTACTCAAACCAAGACCATATATCCATCGTCCAAGGTTTTGAGAATCTAAGAGCCATCGTCTAAGGGTGGTGAGTCACTAGATGACCCATTTCTCTCCATCACACATGCCAAAGTCCTACAATAAAGGCACAACATCCTAGGTACAATCCTAAGACACCCCTCAAGAACCATGTTAGGGCCATCCAAAACAAGCCAAAGTATAAAACAAGGTTAACCAAATTTCATAAGAAGCATCAGTCCTTAAAACATGCAAACTAAGTTGTAACTTAAGACATAATACATGTAAGATAATTCACCTCAGCATCCCCTTCAAGCATCACACTGGCCCAGGACCCTACGCAAGTTACCAATTTTAAATATGGGAGGGGCTTCGTCCAGCCCTATTAGGCGTGCCACCTAAACATGAAATAAAATAACCCAAGTAGAGGGATAGGTACCGAGAGTGACAAGGGAAAGTAAAAACCCACCAAGAGTAAGTGTGAAAGTGATATGGTTTCAGGTCTTACTTCATGGCTTATGGTGTTAATCCATCTCTATGATTTCCTTTGTGGAGGGAGTGGTTTCTCTTGAGTTACCCCATATTTGTGTGCCACTTTTTCCAAACCCCTTTTTTCCTTTTTCTAGTCCATGCTTTCATTTATATTTGCATATTTGTGGGTCCCCTTTTATATAGGGTTTTAGGATATAACATTACTTTTTTGGGATTGGGGCGAGCACTGAAAGATTAGATCTCAAGTCGGATCGTATTTTGGTAGTACTTATTTTCTATGTTCACTTTATTTTCTAGCATAATTTATTTATTTTTTATAGCAGTTGCGAACAACCTTTGGGCCTTTATCCCCTATTCTGATGAGACAATGGACCATAGTCAAAGTTTAGGATATGTGAAAGGATTTTAAATGGAACATGTTAAGTATGGTCGGGAGTGGAACTTTACCCTTGGGAGCCCCCCCCAGTATTACCCCTTTTCATTGGGCGGTGACAACACGGGACTAGGGCACATAAGTTGACCACCAAGGTGAAACAAGGCAACTGACACAATTTTCAAAACCAATGATCCATTATCTGACTTCAACCAAAGATCCTCATCTACATGCCTGACAAATTAAGCACAACACTTTGCATGAAAGAAGGACTAACATACCTCATGATGGCAATGGTTTACCACCTCACATACTCTGGGTTGATTGAATGTGATGAATCCTTGGTTGATCTGTGTTGAGAGGAAAATGAGGGGGGCTTCTGGGATTCCATCTATGGACATGTTGATCATCATCATCATGGTATATAAAATGTTCTCCAATGCACGTTGCGAGACATGATATCCTCTAGTTACCCCTAGGCATGGGGGGTAACAATTTTCATATAGAAATATTTTTCCCTTTCAGAAGAGGTACAAGATCCCAAGTATCATTCACCATTAAGGAGAAATATTCTTCATTCATTGTTGTGTCCCAATCTGGATGGCCAAAATATTCTACAAATGTTTCTAGATCACGAATCTCTTAAACTTGAGGAAAAAGAGAGGAGACTCGTTGAAATTGTGAATGTGTATGACTTTGATTTGTAGGATCACCAACAAAATCACCAACTACTTCTTCTGTTCTACAAATCCATCTGGGAAGTTATGTTGTTGGTGCAGGTTAATGTTCATTGGACCCAAGTATAGGAAGGTGAGAAAACAAAGGTGGATTTTCACCCTCACTACCATCATCTAAAGAATAAACCAAAATAGGATCACTAACAGAAAAGTCGGAAAGAGATGGAACAAACATCGAATATGGCTCGCAAGTCTAAGTCGCAAGTCTAAGATGGAACAAATGTCAAAATGAGATACTTTCATCAAAATTAACATCTCTCCTAATAATAATTTCATTGGAATGAGATTGAAGAAGTCTATAACCTTTTACACCTTCAGAATACCCAACAAAATTGCACTTCTCACTTTTAGGTTGGAATGCTTTCATTTTCTCATTGGAATTGTGAGCCCATCCTTCACTACCAAACACACTTAAATGGATTACAATGTACATCTAGCTTAATTATACTCCATGCTTCTTCTGGCGTTATATTTTTTAAATCCTTTGTGGGAGTTTCATTGAAACAATTAATGTCTTATGCCCAAAATTGAAGACTTGATCCCTTAGATTGGACCATACAAACTGTCATTTCCTTTAATCTGTGATTCTTTCTCTCAACAACACCATTTTGTTGTGGTTCATATGAAACATTATGTTGCATATAAATTCCCTATGTTGCATATAAATTCCCTATGCAATGTAGTAAGTTGTAAATATGTTGTTAACGCATTTGCCTCCATTATTTATTTGTAACCTCTGAAGTAGATGTCTAGATTATTTTTCTTCAAGGGCCTTATAGGCCAAAAATATATAAAAAACATCACTCTTAAGTTTTAATAAATGAACTCAAGTGTGTCTAGAGAAGTCATCAATGAAAGTTAAGAAGTACTTGAACCCAAAGAAAGAAGAAGGAAGCAGACTACACAAATCACTATGAAAAAGTTGCTACGGGATCAAGGCGTGCCAAGAGGAACGTTTGTCAAAATTATCCCAATGATGTCTTTCAAGAACACATTCAGCACAAACATTGTCTCTACAAGAAATGAGAGGAAGACCAATCACCATTTTTTTATTTCATAGTTGCTAGTAACAATGAACGATAGTTTAGATGACCAAATCACACATGCCAAAGTTTTCTCTAGACATCTCTATGAGCATTTAAAGCTAATGGAAAATATGATGAACCAAAGTTGTCAAATCTGTACAACTTGGTAATATCATCAACAATTCCAGTTTCTAGGACATGCGTAGAATCTTTTAAATTCTTGATTAGAAATTGGTGAGGTGAAAACTCTATTGTTTTATCTTCACCTAAATGGGTGATTTTATATACTGATAGAAGGATGCAAGAGAGACTTCGAACACATAATACATCAATAAAATCACCATCATCTAGTTAAGCTATTTCAAACCCTACAACACTAAGAGATCTATCATCACCAACATATAATTTTTTTTGTTAAATTTATTAAGAGAGAAAAAATGGTTTTATCCTTAGCCATATAATAAGATGATTCATAATCAATAAGTCACTCATTAGAAGAAGAAATAGATGCCACGTTGACAAAAAAACTAGAAGTAGAAAGTGCATGTCCACAAGAATAAGAGTTAGAAAAAGAAGATTCAAGATTGATGTTGGGATTCTTCATTGCAATGTCTCTTAGTCATATTACTTTTTTATTTTGTTTCTTTCTCACCATTGGGAGTAGAAGTTGGCTATAAGAGGGTTTGGGACCCTTGGTTTTCTTGTTATTGCAAGGATGTTAGTTTTTCATGTGCTTGGATTTATCCTTCTATTGGGGCACTAAGGCTTTATTAGTTGTACCTGTAGTGTTTATCACACCAATATGCAAAAGATTATGTTGCTTTATAATCAAAGAATCAAAAAAATATTAAAGAAAGGGTGGTGTGTAAGAATTTTCTAGAGCTTCTTTGGTGGAGTTAAAAGTATATAAAAAAACATAATATGCACTACCAAGCTTAGTAAGAATAACATATATGCATTGGGAATCCTTCTTTTCTATTTTATAATCTTAAAATAAAAGTTGGAATGATTTGAACTTAAATAGATAAAATCCAATGCAAGAGAAATCACTGGGATTTAAAGAAATTAATTAGTTTTCAGGCTAGCGGGATCGAATCTCATTGTGTTTACCAAATAAGGTTTCCAGTTTTTCCCAAGCTTCATCTAGGTCATCAAATCCTAAAAGGTGAAACTGTAAATCACTAAATATGAGAATTCCAATTAATCCACATGCTTCGCCGTCTTTACTATCCTATTTGGATTTCTTTAAGGAATCAATGGGGGTAGTTATTTTTCCCAAGGTAATCTAGTAAAGTCCTTTACTTCATAGTGCATCCTCTATATGAGATTTCCATGAGAAGCAGTTTGAACTGATAAGAAAAATATCACTTGAGCTAACCATATTAAAATATGTAGGTAATATGGATTCAAAAGATGAAACCATCTGTCTAGATGGAATGCTCTCGGAATGCTCTCGAAAAAAATAGACAGTTTAAAAAAAAAATGACATTGAAAACAAACTTCGGATGTCAAAATTATGCTCTTTGAAAGAAAGGCATAAAAGGTAATCAAAGTGTCACATGGTAGGTAGAGTTTGGCTCACATGGTGATAAATGCACAATGAGGTTGCTAAGTAAAGAAATGTTTTTCTTCGTTCTTTAACTTTACCTATGAGTTCACTTTAACAAATAAGTTATTTTTTATATGAAGTGGCCCACTTTTATAAAATAAGTTGGAATCACTTCTACAATGATGCTACCTTATAAACTAAAGTCGCATATAAAAAAGAATGGAAAAAAATTGTTAAAGTTACTTTATAATTATTCAATTATTTACATAAGTTCATTTATTATTATTTTTTTAATTATTTTGATATTTTATTTTATTTTTCAATTGTTTAAAAGTTTGTTTATTATTTTTTCTTTAATTATATGTGTGTGCTTTTTAAATTGTTATAAAACTTTTTCTTTTAAAGTTTTTTTTTTTCATATATTTATATTTTAAAAGAATTAGAATGAGCTTTTTTTAAATTGTTTTTAATATATTCTTTTAATTTCATTTTTTTTTTATCAATGTATGTTTTTTGTTCTCTTATTTTTTAATTATTATATTATTATTAGTAGTAATATTAATATTATTATTTTAATTGGTCATTTCTTTTCTTTCCTTTTTTTAATGATCAATAACCAATGGATTTGTAACTCGGATCTTTGAACCCTACAAACCACTAGGGTTTTTTGAAGCTTCTTCAATGGCGAAGGCGGGAGGAGGGGGATCGACTCCCTCCTTCTATAATATCATCACTGGAATTAAACACAAATATGGATCCCAACCTCTAAATAATAGATAGCCCCCTCCCGAGACACCCAAGTACGAGGAAAAAGAAGACATGCAACATGACCCTCCTATCGATTAGTCAAAGAAAACTAAGAATGAGGTGAACAACGGCCTGAAAACACACCAAATAGGAACATGTATCCTACAGGCTAATGAAACTCCTTGATATGAAATCATATCCAACAAAATCGATGAAACTATTCAATACATGAAGGACCATGTCATAATCTGCAAATTTATGGGTCTATGGTCTTAAGAAAAAGACCTGACATGGTGGATCAAAACTCGTTGGAATTCAAAAGGGGACGTAGATATAAAATTGGCCTCAAAGGGAGTTTTCACAACAATTTTCAATAATGTTGAGGATCAAGAAAGGGTATTTAAAAATGGCCCCTATTTCTTCAACTCAATAGGCCTATATCTTTTGCTTTGGACTGACAAATTTAGCTCAAATAAGGAAGATTTTGTTGCAGCATCTATTTGGATCCACCTATACTCCTTACCATGGGAATACTGAGATCCAAAAATACTAGAGGGAATAGGAAATATCCTTGGATAATTTGTTAAAATTGTTGATGCCACAAAGCAGGTCCATTACACATCATATGTCTATATTTGTGTCTATCTAAATATGTCAAAACCTATCTCAGCTTCTATCTGCTTAATTTTCCAAGACACTAATTGGATCTAGGCAATCGATTATGAGAATATCCCTTTTTGTTGTCGAAAATACCATGCCCACGGTCATCTCTTCTGAGACTATCCCCTGAATGCATAATCAAATTTGGCCAAGAACTCGACAACAAAGCATGAGGAGGGCTTTGAGAAAATCACCAACAAAAGGAAAATCCTTGGGAAAACTCCACCATCACCAAATCCAAAGGGCCCTAAGATCAACAACAATTTTGACACCCTCTCATCTATCCATGAACGTGATCAAGAGGCAAGAAAATCCCATACAAAGCACCTACAATACAATGCTTCAGAGACCCACTCAAATCAGAATCAAGGTCAGAATCATGGTAAAGAAAAGGATTTTATAGGAACTTAAAATATACATGCAGAGGTCGATGAATAAATGATATCAATCGAGGAAGGGAATGAAGATCTTGACAAAGTGGAGGACATGGAACTAGGCGAGTTGAATCTTCAAGGGATTATCGATGCATGCACAAGAAAAGAAGCAAACTCCATCTCAGAAAAGAAAATCCATCTTTTGCAAACAACTCTCCTCAAATCCAAGGCCAAACCGACAATCTCCCATAAAGGTAAGCACATAATTTTTTCTTCTTTGGGAATAAAAAATTCCATCTCCAGAGAATCACCCAAACAAACAAAGGAGGAGAAAGAAAGAGGACATTGAAGAAATAAGCAACTCCTTCAGGAGCTGGGCGAATTCTTAGTCAATTTAGGAATAAATACACTCATGACAGAGAAGTTCCAAGCCACCCCCTCCAACTCTCAACGAAGTGTATCTCATGGAACATAATGGGTCTCAATAGCCCCAACAACCAAATAAACCTAAGGATATTAATCCTTAGAAACGATTCATCAATTCTTATGATTCAAGAAACCAAATGCTCAACTGAAACTCTCCATATATTGGCCTCCAAATGTTGGACAAGTTTCCACTCTATAGCCATAGATGTTGATGGTGCCTCTAGGGGAATGCTACTCTTATGGAATCCTAGGGAGATCTTCCTCTCAAATTTATTTTCAACAAAGAGAACGTTATCTACTCAATTCCAACCCATTGGATCCAATGAGTTCAACTTAATCATTAACATTTATGGACCCCAGTTATTGGGGGACAAACCTGATTTCCTCCAAAACCTGCAAAATCTCAAGGAGCTAACTGGAAATCACCATTGGATCATTGGAGGAGACTTCAACAAGATAACATCCCTAGCATAGAAATGAAGTGGAATCATACACATGGATAGTGATTCATAAAATTTTAAATAAATTATCAAAGCATCAAACTTGGTTGATAGGAAACAACAAATGGCATGAATACCTAGAACAATCAAAAAGGAGGAACTCACCAAATTTCCTCTTGATTAGACCACTTTCTAATTTCTGACTTGCTTCTCATTAGAGGCTTGGTGATTGAGGCCACTATCCCGGCATGCAATGGGTTAGACCACTAGCCCATCTTCCTTTATCTCAACATCAAAGAGAGCCTGAAAAAAAGGCCTTTTATATTTGAAGCCTTATGGCTGGAGCATCCCTCATTTCAAGCTAACATAGAGAAGTGGTGGAAGAAAACAACAATAACACACAACACACCTATGTATAGATTTCGGCAAAGACTTAAAAATATCAAACTCCAACTCAAACAATGGAATAGAAAAGAGTTTGGAGATATTTTTAATGCCAAACAAGAGCTCAAAAATAAAATGGAACTCATACAAAAACACATGTTCCTAACAAGGACAACAAAGGAACTCATAGCAGAAGAAGAAAATATGGGCATCCATCTTGCCCATCGTCTAAAACAAGAAGAATATATTTGGAGGCAAAAGTCTCATGTCTGTTGGCTCTATGTCGGGGAGTGTAACTCAAAGTTCTTTCATATATCTATGATCCAACATAGATACCAAAAAATAATAACAACGTTGAAGGAAAACCACAGAATTAAACGCTCCAACCATGAAGATATCGAAGCTGAACTAATTCATTATTACATCACCTTAATGGTTGAACCGCAGCGTAATAGACAGGTAGTCATCACCAAAGTTACCCAACACATTATTAAGCTTGTAAACACTATATCATTCATCATGATACATTGTTTACAATACAATATACATATAGGAGCCAGTGACATCAAAAACCCTAACCCAGTGACCTGAATTAGTCAACAACCCTAATTCCTTAACCGGAAATAGAAAAACATTGGCAAAAAACCATGTGCCAAAAAACCACCTAAATATGTGACACACTGCAACTACACAAGCATATAATTTTTCAATCCTAGACATGCACCTATCCTTACCATTAGTTATCTCAACAAAGATATTGTTTTTTTGTAAATAAAAAAAGTTATATTTCTTTAAATCATCAGCAAACCAATGTACACGGAAAAACTAGCCACCTGTTCTTCCATACATATGAAAACCAGAATAGGTGGCATGTTGTCAATTTTTTGTTGAAATATGATAAAAACTGGACACCAAAAACTATGCAACAAAATATCTACAACTATGGTTGTTCTGAACAAAGATACATAATAACATAAAAAGAAATTAAACTGTGGGAGAACTTGGATTGTTGTCACTATTTGGAGGTTTTGGATAAAACACATAAGATTGGCAGCAATTTGGGCATCTGCACTTGGCTGGCTCGATTGAATGGGAGTCAAATAGAGCATCTAGGCGCCGACAAAGGGTAGTCTGGTGGTGAATCTAAGTTGTTGCATCTTGTCTCAAATTCTCCCCTGAGAAGTTCCATATGCTAGGCGACATTGATGTTGTTGTTACAGTTGGTTGAGATTCACCAATAGGTGGAGTTGTTTCTTCTTGCTCAATGATAGGGATCTCTTCTTCGACGAGGAACTTTCCATTTCTAGAGAAAAATTACCTACCAGGGAATGATGTCTAGAAGAGTGGGGTAGAGTCAGTATGTCGGAGGAAGAGAAGAGAAAGGAGTCTGGAGGTGCTTGAGGAGGAGGAGCCCGAGGGAACTCTTCCTCAACATAAGCCATGGGTTGATCTTTGTCCAACCAATTTTGAGTAGATATAGGTGAATTGTTCAAGGAAGGACAAGAAGGGTGAACATTAGAGATGGGGGGAGAAACCAGATCAGCAGAGGGGCCGGGACAACAGTATCGAAAAACAAAGTTGTAATAGGTCGGTGCTTGCTTGGGCTTTCCCATTTCTTGTGGAATTGGGAAATATGGGGAAAAATTGGAAACCAGGAGGAGGAGAGGACACCCAAAGGAGAAAAATCCAAAATGGGAGGGAGAAGCCAGAG
>JZKD02S1663269.1:429205-444833 GCA_000966675.3 Picea glauca
TTATCCTCTTGATCCGACTTGTCTTCTAGGGTTATTAGCCAACTAATTAGGGTTTCTTCTTGCTTCCCAGAATATTCTATTCTCATCAGGTTTACACGTGGAGGTAAATACCTCCTGCAGCTACCATAATATCAACATTGTTTGCCTTTGTTGTAAGGCTACTGGACATGAAGTTTTAGATTTCCCTAGAATGATTGCTAAAGTTGAAAAGATGAACTTGAGACAAGAAGACCATGAGGAAGGTCAAGAGACTAATAATATGCTCAAGAACCAGAAAGAATCAGAGACTTTATTATTGTAGATGAAAGAAACCTTGAATGATCACAGAGACATCAACGTATCAGAGCTCTTAAGAGAGAAGGAGTGAATAGAAACAAGAATAGGAGACTTAGACATAGACTGTGTCCTGGATGAGGAAACACAGGTGAACATTATGATAGAAAGAACTTGGGAAATTTTGGGAAAGCCTGTTATGGTTCCTTCATTGGGAGGAATAGGATTGTTTAAAGGGAAGATGATAAACCTATGTGGAAGACTTACCTAGATACCTATGAGTGATCATGGAACTTTGACAGGAGAATAATTTGAGATCGTTAAGTTTGTTGAAAACAACGCCCCATTTTCTATTTTGCTAGGAAGAACTTGGGTTGAGAAAGATCAGATACGAAGGAAACAAGAAGAGGAAGCTCTAGAATAGAAAAAGCAAGAACTAAGAGATTTCATGGCTAGGAGAATAGTGCACTTACTGGAAGAACAGGAGGACAAGTTGAAGATACTAAGGACCAGAGACCTAGCTGTCGAAGTTGAAAGAAAACAGGAAAACTTAAAACACTTGTCCATACAAGAGAGTAGAGTACCTACCCCAGAAAGAGAAGAAGTATTACCCTCGAACCCTATGAAAGACACTCCACAATGCGAATTTACTATGCCAAGAGGAGATAAGAACATTAATGGAAAGAGGAAACCAGTGACTCAAATCATAGGAAAGAAAGCCAGAAAGATCAGGAAGAAGAAAGCAAAGTTAGAAAAATTGCAGGAAGTTCCAGAGAGGACTTCGCAGAAAGAAGGTTTGTAGAACTGGAACTTCGTCAAAATATCAAAACAACATAGATTGGCACTTCGCCATGGAAAAGCGATATGACCATTGGAGGTGTCCAAACCATTATAATGACACTCTAGAACATCTAGAAACACAGTTATTACCGGAACGTTCACCATTGGACCATTGGGACCGCACCATAACGGATGGAATTTCATCGATTGAGGTGTTCCTTCCCATTGGAAGAGTCTGTTACGATGTTGTCTATTTGTCTCGTCGAACATTGCACCAAGAACACTTTTGCCAATTTTGATTATCCAAGCCCACAAAGAACTAATTTATTTCGTGCAATTCCTATTGAGAGCTCGCCACCCGTTCTGTTACATTGAGTGTTTTCTCACCGACCTGAGATATCTGATCTCGAGCATGCATGTCGGACAACATTAGTGTGATAGAAAAGTTCATCGAAGAGATCCTAATATACCTCATGGCTGAAAAGGTGATCTTCGTAGGCATGCAAGCTTCATTGACGCAAGGATTGGAAGCATCCCTATCAATTGCGTAGCGTCGATCTAGTCGACCCGCTGCTAAGAAACGTAGAAAACATCGTGATGACTTGGCAAATGCGAAGCTCATCCCATCTATCATGCCCGACTATATCCCACCTCTGGCTGGTGTGATTAGTTGTGACAATGTCCCAAGGGACTTCGAATACACCTTGATCATTGCGTACCTCCCAAAGGGGAAACGCGTAGTTGGACTGCAGTTGGGAAAAATTATGACGTTGAATATTAGTGACTTCAACTTGGGAGATCGTAAGAACGATGGCATGCTCACCCCACATAAGTATTTGACCAAGACAAAGGGGATGAAGTCGAAGATCATCCCCTAGCCTTGGACCATGGACATCATAAGTTCCACCATCCTGAACGTAATGAAGATACATGTTGGCACAGGGACAGACCCAGGGTTCAACGCTACAACAACGCACCAACAAAACCCTAACTACCAGCCCTTTCAGCAACACCTGTGAAGCAGATGAAGTCTCACCCGAGGTAGAGGCAGGGGTGGTTGCAGGACTTAGATGTCTGCAACCTTAGCTAGGAAACAGATATGTGATTGTAACACTTAACAGAGCACTCAACAATTAACATTCATCAATATCCAGTATTAGTTACAACACAGTTAAACCCTAATTACAGAGTATCATAGTATTCATTCATATCTAAGTTATTTAAGCACTAAGAATATGTACATAAGTCAGATCTAACGTCCATCCATATTATTAAGCACTAAGAATCAACAAATCATTCATCTATATTAAATAACTAAGAAATTAAACACATCAATACATCGCACGAAGCATAGCAACACAACATGTACATGGTTCACCCCCACCCTAGGGCTACGTCCACCAAATCTTCTCTTCTTTATTATATTTGGTCATTATTCTTACAGACACATAGCATCCAAGTTCTACTCCATAGAAGACATGAGATATGTGCACACTCCGCCAGATCCTCCTTCTTCTAGCTAGGGTATAGCACCAAGACTTCACACAATCTCTTACATTTATTTTCACTAGCCTTGCAAGCCTCACACAGTATGCACAAAGAACTTACAACTCGTGATCACATAGATCGAAATCTAGCACTTAGCACACCGACCTACTACGTCTCTCCTTATTACATCACCTAGCTACTTATTTATACATTACAAAATAGGCCTAAACATGGGTAAACCGATGGGCCAACATCCCATGCCCATTACATAATCCTGAATCCCCAAAAGGGCCCTAAAAGGGGCTGAGATCCTGCGATATTCGCTTCGTCTTGCACTCTACCTTCGACAGCCTATCGAAGTCCCAAAATTAGGTCAAACATGACCAAGAATCCTCAAGACTTGGTCAAGGGCCAACAAGCCCCCAACACTCACTTGTGACTCGTCCTGAGTCACTCTGATCTGACTAGTTCTGCTTCAAAATCCTCGAGCTTGGCTTGAGCTACTTAGACTTGTTTTTGTGCCATGACCTCTTGTTTAATGAACTCTTGTATGATTTCTTCATTGACAGGTCCCTCTAGGCACTGTTTAGTCACAGTGATGACTTGCTCCAGTTTTTCTCCTCGACCTTCGATCTCGATGAATAGTTGGTAAGACTCATCCTATATAGGTTGGAACCTCTTGGTTACTTCCATAACTCTGCTTTGAATAGTGTGGACCTGATGTTGGGTAGTTCGCTACTCTTGGGATCGCTTCATTCTTTCCACAGATGACAGGGGCTTCAACTGTGCCTATATTATCTCTTCTTGTTGCTTTGCTTCCTGTAGTTGTGACTCTAGTGCCTTCAATTCTGGATTCTTAGTGAGTCGCTCATACGTCTGGGCACTGCGATCACTTAGTTTATTTCATTCCATGGCAAGGACTTTGATTCTTTCAACTGCGCTTCAAGCAGTTGCTTCTCTTTGATCCATTACATCCTGCGGGGTGTCGGGTACGATGCGGAGCTCTAAGTCTGCTATTCGTTGTTGTAGCTACTGGATAGCTTCTGCAAGCTGCTCTACTTGATGTGTGACTCAGTCTTTTTCATGTGGTTCTAATCCTATCACAAAGTGGAGTGCTCTATTGACTACCTCTTTCACTTCGAGTTGCTCTACAAGAAACTGTTCTTTTTCTTGTTGCATATGTGCTTTCTCTTCTTCAAAATTTGCCTGGAGAGCAACCTTCTCCTATTTTGCAAGTTGAATTTGTTCTACGAGTACTCCTTGCACTTGCTTCAAGGCCTAGGTGGCTTGTTCTATTTCTTCTTGTGCACGACAAAGGCGAGCTTCGACCGCATCAGCTAGTTAGTGGAGTTGGGCTGGCTCATCTCCCAACTCTGGTTCTCCTGATGGCAAGGGGGCAGTGGAGACTGCGCGGATGGGTTGAAGGGCCTACTGTACACCTTGGAGGTCGACCTTAATTTTTTCATACATTTCCTTCTGCTTAGCTTCTTGTTTCTCCATGATTTCCAGCGAAGCGTCATTTAGAGCTGCTATGATGAAGTCAAAATCATCGGTAGTGAGCACATTCTTCATCTTAGTCATGGTGGCTTTGGATTTCTTCCGAGAAGAAGGTTTCGGGGGAGAAACATTCCTCTTCTTCAGAGGATCAACCTCATCTCTAGGAGGTGTTACTTTGCCTTGCTTCTAGCCAGCTCCTTTTCCATTTATCTCTTCTACTTCGTCATCACCCCCTCGGTCAGGTGATACTAAAGAAGTCTTTCCTGAGGCGCTACTTAAGTCTTGGAACTCTTCAGTCTTCTTCCTTCTACTAGTGTCGGGTGTGTTCTATTTTTTGTGAGTGGCCTCTAGGATGTCCAATTCAGGTTCATACATCTCTGCAGGATTAGCGGGGATAAGGAGGTCTGCGGACCAGTCCTTAGTGATCTCCTCAAGGTCCTCTTCCGTGAGTTTGTAGTACGACTGAAGCCACTCCTTATGTTTTTCAACTCACGCTATAATGTATATGAAGTGTCGATCTACACAGAACTTCATCAAGAGTTGGAACCTCTGTAGGGTGTTCAGAGTCATGCGAGATTAAGCTTCGATGGCTCTCTTCAGCTGAAGGTAATATGTGTGAAAAACAATGTTCGACTCCCATTGTTTGTTCATATCACTCGAGTACCAGAGTCTGGTGAAACTTGCAGCAAGCGGCTCGAACTATTCAATATACAGAAAGGTCGCACCTTTCGGCATCTCCCAGGAAACAAAGGCGATGAGGATCAGAAGCCAGCTAAAGTGAAACTCATAGCCCTGATCCTATGCTTTGTGGTAGTCTAGTTCCAGTTGATTAACTAGGTACTTTTCCCAGTTCATCTGTAGACCTTCCATGCACTTCCCTGCAAGGTCAACGACAAAGCCTGTGACCTGCATGGGTCGGTTCTTCCTTACTAACTTTCTGGATATTAACTCGCAGGCTAGGCGCACTGCTCCATTCTAGATGGAGGCTACCTTGTAGCCTTGCGTCCCCTTTCAACATTACCATATGTATCCTTGATCTTCTGTGCTAGTGCGCGATCTATGGCTTTTCCTAGATAGAAATCCTACGGTCGGGTCCTTGCATACTTAATCTAGTGATCCTATGGATCAACATCGAATCGCCTATGATACAACAGTCTATCCATAAGTAGTTGCCATGGTAACATCAAAGGAGTAGCTTGACACAGGCATTGACTTCCTGGTGCCTTCCGAAGTGTGGGATTTTCATTACATTTAACGGGGTGGACTGCGCGAGGTTCATCGTCCATGGCTGGGGGATTATCTTTGAGTTCTTTCCCTTCATCCTGGTCAGGTATTTATACGGGGTGAGCATACTATAGTTCTTGTGATCTCCGAGGTTGAAGTTATTGAACTTAAACGCTGCGATATTTTCCTGTTGCGCTCAAACTACGCGTATCCCCTTCAAGAGGTATGTAATAACCATGGTGTACTTGAAATATCTTGGCACACTATCATGACTCACCACACCGGCTAGAGGCGGGATGTAGTCAGGAAATATGGTCGAGATCAGCTTCGCATTTGCTAGGTCATCTCTGTGTTTGGTTCTCTTTTTTGTTGATGGTCGAGGTGTTCCAGCTCTGCGAGCATTCGATGGAGAGGCTTTCACTCCTCTCGTCAATGATGCTTGTACACCCATAAACTACACTCTTTCATACATGACTCTCTCAGTCATGAGGTCGATGAGTACTTCCTTCACAGACTCTTCAAGTGTGCTAAGTTCTTCAGACATACACACTCGTGGTTGAACATCTAGGGTTCGAAGAGTAACTGCTCAATGCAACGGGATGGATGGAAATAGTGCAATGATCACTATGAAAAATCAACTATTTTGTGGGCTTAGATAGTCACAGTTGGAAAAAGTGTTCTCGTTGTGTGGCGCAACGGGATAAATAGATAACTTGGCAACGGATCTCTTGCAACAAGTGAGAAGCCTTCATTAACTCGGTTCTTTCCATTATGGCGTGGTCCCAACAGTCTAGTGGCGAACTTTCTGACCATAAATTCATTTCTACCCATTCAAGTCATCAATCTAACGGTTATATTGTTCCCAACGACTATATTTCTTCTCCATGGTGAAGTGCCCTGTGATGCAGTTCTGATATCCCGATGAAGTTCCAATTTTGCAAATTTTCCTTCTGCGAAGTTCCCTCTGGAACCTTATGTAACTTTTCGATCTTTGCTCTCTTCTTTCTTAGTTTTCTAGCCTTCTTCCTGGTGAGCTTCATCTCGGAATTATTTTTTCCATTATGTTTCTTATCTTCTTTTGGTAGAGTAACTTCGCGTTGTTGAGATTATTTCCTAGAAATCAGGGGTAGTACTTCATCTGTATCTAGAATAGGTACTTCAGTCTTCTATAGTTCTTCCAGTGTTCTTCCCACTTCGACATCCAAGTCTCTGGTTTTAAATAGCTTTGCTCAGTTCTCATGTTCTTCAATCAAGTGTGCGATCCTCCTAGTCATGAAATATTTCAACTCTTGCTTCTTTTTTTCTAAGACTTCTTCTTCTTCCCTTCTGGCCTGATCTTCTTCAATCCAAGGTTTTCCTAGTAACATAGCAAATGGAAATTGTTCTCAATAAATTCAACAACTTCAAATTCTTCCTCTATCGAAGTTCGATGAGCACTCATAGATATCTAGGTAAGTCTTCCACATAGGGTTATCAGTTTTCCTCTGAATAATCATATTCCTCCCAATGAAGGAATCATAGTAGGCTCCCCTAAAAGTTCCCAAGTTCTTTCTGTCATGATATTTACCTGTGTTTCCTCATCGAGAACAAAGTCAATGTCGAAGTCTCCTATTCTTGTTTCAATGCACTCTTTTTCGTTGAAGATCTCTGATAAGTTGATATGTCAGTGGTCATTCAGGGTTTCTTTCATCTGTAGCAATACTTTTTCTTATTCTTTCTGGGGTTCTGCCATAATCTCAGTTGCTTGACCTTTCTCATGGTCTTCTTGTCTTATATTCATCCGTTCAACCTTAGCAATCATTCTAGGGAAATCCAATACTTCATGGTCCATAGCTTTGCAACAGAGGAAAATAGGTCTTCTTCCATGGAATTCCTTAGCAATATGTCCTGGTTTTCTGCAATAGTAACAAAGGGTTAATCTTCTCTTTCTCTTAAATGATCCCCATCATCTCTTGTACTGTGCACTAGGATCATGGTAGCTAACCTGCAACAAATTCTTTCTAGGGTCCTGCATCCATTTTTTAGTCCAAACATTCTCTCTATGCATAGGTATAACATATCTTTCACTATTCTTATCAGATCTACTCATATCAAATCTTCTTTCTTCTATTAGTTCCCTAGTTTTCAAGCTAGGACAAATCTTATCAAACATACCTAGATTCATACTCTAGAAACAAAAATTTCCACTTATCTTACTTCTACAGAGCACAAAGCTTACAGGTCTTACCTCTTTAGTCTTACTTTCACCTTTATCAGGGCACAAAGATCCCATATCTTACCTCTTTTTTTCATATCTGACCTCTTTTCTTCATATCTGACCCTTCCTCTTGGCACAGAGCTCAATATATCAAGTAGTACTGCGTATTAGGGAAATAGTTCTATGCACGAAGCTTTTCTCTTTTTCAATTCAGATCTTCACACAAAGCTCCTTTTTCCTTAGTTCCCAACAATCACAGTTTCAGGTCAGATATTTGCACAAAGATTCTTCTTCCTTAGTTCCCAGCAATCACAGTTTTAGGTCCCGACAATGGAACCAATTGTTGGCACAGGGGAAGACCCAAGTTTCAACGCTACAATAATGCACCAACAAAACTCTAACTACCGGCCCTTTCGGCATAACCTGCAAAGCACATGAAGTCTCACCTGAGATAGAGGCAAGGGTGGTTGCAAGACTTAGATGTCTGCAACCTTAGCTGGGACATAGATTTGTGATTCTAAAACTTAACAGAGCACTCAGGAGTTAACATTCATCAATATTTGGTCTTAGTTACAACGCAGTTAAACCCTAATTACAGAGTATCACAATATTCATTCAGATATAAGGTATTTAATCACTAATCATATGTACATAAGTCATATCTAACATCCATCCATATTATTAAGCACTAAGCATCAATAGATCATTCATCTATATTAAAGCACTAAGCAAGTAAACACATCAATACATCGCACAAAGCATGTGCGTGGTTCACCCCCACCCTGGGGATATGTCCACCTTCTCTTCTCTTCTTTATTATCTTTGGTCAAGCTTCTTACAAGAACCTAGCATCCAAGTTCTACTCTGTAGAAGACAAGAGATCTGCGCGCACTCCGCCAGATCCTCCTTCTTCTAGCTAGGGTATAGCACCAAGCCTTCACACAGTCTCTTATAGTTACTTGCACTAGCCTTGCAAGCCTCACACAGTATGCACAAAGCACTTACAACTCTTGATCACATAGATCGAACTCTAGCACTTAGCACACCGGCCTACTAGGTCTCTCCTTCTTACATCACCTAGCTACATATGTATACATTAAAAAATAGGCCTAAACATGGGTAAACCCATGGGCCGACATCCCATGCCCATTACATAATCTCGAATCCCAAAAAGGGCCCTAAAAGGGGCCWAGATCCTGCGATCTCTGCTTCATCTTGCGCTATGCCTTCAACAACCTATCGAAGTCCCAAAATTAGGTCAAACATGACCAAGAATCCTGTTAACTGGGCATTTGTTGGCACAGGGGCAGACCCAGGGTTCAACGCTACAACAAAACACCAATAAAACCCTAACTACCGTCCCTTTCGGTAACGCCTGTGAAGCAGATGAAGTCTCACCCGAGGTAGAGGTAGGGGTGGTTGCAGGACTCAAATGTCTGCAACCTTAGCTGGGACACAGATTTGTGATTCTAACACTTAACAGAGAACTCAACAGTTAACATTCATCAATATCCAATCTTAGTTACAATGCAGTTAAACCCTAATTACAGAGTATCACAATATTCATTCAGATCTAAGGTATTTAAGAACTAATCATATGTACATAATTCAGATCTAACATCCATCCATATTATTAAGCACTAAGAATCAACAGATCATTCATCTATATTAAAGCACTAAGAAAGTAAACACATAAACACATCAATGCATCACACAAAGCATAGCAACACAAAATGTACGTGGTTCACCCCCAGCCTGGGGCTACGTCCACCAACTCTTCTCTTCTTTATTATCTTTGGTCAAGCTTCTTACAGGCACCTAGCATCCAAGTTCTACTTCGTAGAAGACAGGATATTTGCGCGCACTCCGCCAGATCCTCCTTCTTCTAGCTAGGGTATAACACCAGGCCTTCACACAATTTCTTACAGTTACTTGCACTAGCCTTGCAAGCCTCACACAGTATGCACAAAGAACTTACAACTCTTGATCACATAGATCGAACTCTATCACTTAGCACACCATCCTACTAGGTCTCTCCTTCTTACATCACCTAGCTACTTATTTATACATTACAAAATAAGCCTAAACATGGGTAAACCCATGGGCCGACATTCCATGCCCATTACATAATCTCGAATCCCAAAAAGTTCCCTAAAAGGGGCCGAGATCCCACGATCTTTGCTTCATCTTGCACTCCACCTTCGACAGCCTGTCGAAGTCCCAAAATTAGGTCAAACATGACCAAGAATCCTCAAAACTTGTTCAAGGGCCAACAATACCCCACTTTGGAAGGCATCAGGAGGTTAACACATACATTAAACTCTTGTTTTCTTGCTTTCATGGTGGTTATTTGTGGCTGGACATAAGCATCACCGTAGATCCAACGTTGATCCATCGGATCACCAGATTAAGCATGCAAGGACCAGACCCACAAGACTTTTATCCAGGGAAGGCTGCAGATCGCGCCCTAGCGTAGAGAATCAAATACAACTATGTCGATGTGGAGAAGGGGAAGTGAGGCCACAAGGTATCTTCCATCCAGAATGGCGTAGTGTGCCTATCCTGCTATTTGATCCCTGGTAAGCTAGTAAGGAAGAACAGACCCATGCAGGTCACGGGGTTCGTTATTGACCTCGCAGGAAAATGCATTGAAGGACTACAAATGAACTGGGCAAGATACCTCATCAACCAATTAGAGAAATACTATTGTGAAGCTCAGGATCAGGGCTATGAGTTCCATTTCAACTGGTTGTTGATCTTCATCGCCTTCATTTCTTGGGAGATGCTGGAAGGAGCGACCTTCGCTGAGATTGAGTCGTCTGAACCCCTATCTACGAATTTCACTACGCTCTAGTACTCGAGAGACATGGCTAAGAAATGGAAGTCAAACACGGTGTTCCACACCTATTACCTGCAGTTGAAGAGGGATATTGAGTCTTTCCCTCGTATGACGTCGAACACCCTACACAGGTTCAGACCATTTGTGAAGTTCCGCTCAAATAGACATTTTATTTATATCACTGTGTGAGGAGACGAACATAAAGAAGAGATTCAATCCTACTATAAGCTCACTGAGGAGGACATGGAAGAAATAACTAAGGACTGGCCCACAAAGTTCCTTATACTATTTGACCATGTGGAACTGTCCGACCCCGACCTCAGCGGCAGTCTTGTGGTCACTCGAGAAGAATATGATGCACCCAACAGTAGCAAAAGGAAAAATACAGAAGAGGTACAGAAGCTAAATAGCGCATCAGAAGAGACTGCTTCAAATTCACCTGGAGGGGGAGGAGGTGACGAAGTAGACAAGGAAGAGAACAACAGGAAAGAAGACAAACCCAAGCAGGGCAAAGTAACACCGCCTAGAGACCCCCTTGATGAAGCTGATATATCCAAGAAAAGAAAGGTTTACCCCAAGAAACCTACATTGTGGAAGAATTCAAAATCCAATAAACTGTCATTTCAGACTGTGCTAATGGTGGATGACATTGACCTTATCATTTTTGTTGTGTCAGACACCTTGGAGGATATCTTGTAGTGAAGCGAATCCAAATAGGAGACAATGTTTGACAGGATCAAAGCAGAGATTAAGGGAGTACAATAGGCTCTCTATTCGATTCGTGCAGTGTCTACTGCACCACCGTCATATGAAGGGATTGAGTTGGGAGATGAGCCTGCCCAACTATGCAGAATAACAGATGCGATAGAATCTCTCCTTCATCATTTCCAGGAGGAAAAAGATCTTTCCAAAAAGGAATTAAAGAAAGAAAAAGAGGAATCCATAGAGCAACGTCGGGTTGCGCAACAAGAAAAAGATGACCCCCAAGCAAAGTTTGCAAAGGATAGAGCGCAAATCCAGAAGGAGAAAGAATAGTTTCTCACATAGCAGATTGAAGTTAAAGAAGTAGTCACTAGAGCACTTCACTCTATGATGGGCTTAGAACATATGGAAGAACACCTAGTGGAGAGTTAAGTGGGAAAGTGTGTTGAATCCATTTAGCAGCTCCAACAAAGAGTAGCAGAACTCAAATTACAAGCAGTGCCAAGCACTCCACAAGAAGTGCGAGACCAAAGGGAATAAACTGCATAGAGTGCAGTCCAGAGAATCAAGGCATTGGCCTTAGAATGAAAACAACTCAGCAGTCGAAGTGTCCAGTCTTATGAGCACCTTGCAGAGGACCCTGAACTAAGGACACTGGAGTCACAAATCCATGAGGCAAAGCAACAAGAAACAATAGTGCATGCGCAGTTGAAGCCATTGTTCGTGGTTGAGAGGATGAAAAGGTCCCAAAAATAGTGCATGGTTCAGCAGTAGGTCCATGCCATCCAGAGTAATATCATGTAAGTGACTCAGAATCTCCATCCAATGCAAGATGAATCTTGCACACTTTTTGAGGAAATTGAAGGACGAGGTGCAAAACTGGAACAAGTGGTCACCATAGTAGAACAACTCTTAGAAGGACCTGTGACTGAGAAGGTTATTCAGGAGTTCGCCAAGTAGGAGGCTCTAGCCAAGCAATAGGTTGAGGCAGCTCAAGCCAATCTCGAGGCCTTCGAGGCAGAGTTACCCAGATCTGAGTGACTCGAGATGAGTCACAGGTGAGTTTTGGGGGCATGTTGGGCCTTGACCAAGTTTTGAAGATCCTTGGTCATGTTTGACCATTTTTGGGACTTCAACAGGCTGGTCGAAGGCGGAGCGCAAGGCGAAGAGGAGATCGCGGGATATCGCACCCTTTTTAGGGATTTTTGGGTTTAGGGTTTTATGTAATGGGTATGGGATGTTAGCCCATGGGTTTACCCATGTTTAGGCCCCATTTGCAATGTATAAATAGATATCTAGGTGATGTAAGAAAGTAGTGAAGTAGTAGTGAATGTTTGTTGCTTAGTGCGGAGCTAGAGACTTTGTGCATACTATGTGCTAAGACTTGCAGAGCTAAGTGCAAGTGATTGTAAGAGGCTGGTGTGAAGACTGTGTAAGAAGTCTTTGTGTTGTGAACTAACTGGTGGAAGGAGGATTTGGTGAGGTGTGCGCAGATCTCTTGTCCTATGCAGAGTGGGTTATGTGGCTATGTGCATTGAACAAAGATAATAAAGAGAAAAAGTGTTGGTGGATGTAGCCCCACGCTGGGGGTGAACCACATATATCTTGTGTTGTGGTTTCTTTGTGCATTATGGTTTTTATGTGAGTTATTCTTAGTGTAGAAATATATGTTAGATGCATCTGATATAGTATCTTAGTTCTCAGTGATGTGAATGAATGCTATATATGATCTATTTCTATATTCTAAGTGCTTGGATGTATTAGATCTTGTTGAATACTGTGTTGTTCTGTAATTAGTATTTTCTCCTGCGAAGTGGATAAGAGTTAAATATTAATGAATGTTAATTGTTGAGTGCTTTGTTAAGTACTATAATCACAGATCTGTGTCCCATCTAGGTTGTAGACACTTGAGTCATGCAACCACCCCTGCCTCTACCTCGGGTGAGACTTCATCTGCTTCACAGGTGTTGCCAAAAGGACTAGTAGTTAGGGTTTTTTTGGTGCGTTGTTGAGGCATTGAACCCTGGGTCTGCCCCTGTGCCAATAGAGGTTAACTTGGAAATAGGAGAAAAAATCTCACCAAAATAAATTCCATCAACCTGGGAATAACCCTTTTCTACTAACCCAACTATGTTTTTCTCCACTTTTCCTTCTAAATTCAACTTATTTTTTAATACCCATTTGCTTCTAATGGGATTTCTTCCAGTCGACAACTCCACTAGATCCCAAGCCTCATTCTTATCCAAATATGTCATTTCTTCGTCCATGGCCCTTTTCCAAATATTTCCATCCTCTAAACCCACTGCCTCCTTGATAGTTCTAGGATCATCATCAGTAATAGACAAAGAAAAATTTGAATGGAAATCAGATGGAGTATACCTTTCCGGTAACCGTCTTTCTCGAACCGATCTCCTCAATACTGGAGTATGAGGACCTTCTTCTTTTGATTCATTTTCTTCTATAGAGTCTGACTCATCATCCTTTAAATAAACTCTATTTTCTCCGGTTCTTCCTTACTTGGTAGGACTTCTTGTTTAACAACATCATTCATTTCTCTAAATACCACATCTTGGCTATAAACTACCTTCTTAGTTTCTGGGTTCCAAAGATTATAACCTTTGATACCATCTTTATATCCAATAAAGATACACTTTTTGGCCTTCTTATCTATCTTACTCTTGTTTTCCTTTGGAACATGAACATATGCATCACAGCCAAATACCTTGAGATGTGCGAGAGAGGGTTCCTTACAAGTCGATACCTTTTGTGGAGTCTTTTCATCCAATGTTGATGAGGGTGATCTATTGACCAGGTAACATGTAGTACCCACTGCCTCTGCCCAGAATTCTTGCCCTAACCCGACACCATTGAGCATGAACCTTACTTTTTCCATCAGCGTATTATTCATCCTTTATGCAACTCCATTCTGCTGAGGTGTATATGGAGTAGTCTTATGTCTTGCTATACCACACTTATTACATAATTATTCAAATTTATTTCCGTAGAACTCTCCGCCATTATCTGTCCTCAACACCTTAATTATTTTCTCTATTTGATTCTAAACAAGAGCCTTAAACTCTTTAAACTTGTCAAAGACTTCGGATTTCTTCCTGAGGAAATATATCCAAGTATTCCTTGGGAAGTCATCTACAAATGAGACATAGTACACAGATTTTCCCAATGATGGGACCGACACGGGTCCAAAAACATCACTGTGAACTAGCTATAAAATTCCTACTACCCTCGTTGTAGCAAAGGGGAATATTACCTGATTTTACTTCCCATATAGATAATGTTCACAGAAATCAAAATCCAGAGAGCAATTAGACATACCTTCAACCATACCTTTACCATGTAGTAGCCAAAGACCCTTTTCTCTTATATGCCCCAGTCTTTGATGCCACAGCACAGCCTTTTCTCCAGAGACTGTAGGAGTTCTTTCTTCTTCAACTCCAATATCAGGAAAAATGGAACTATTACACTCATCACTAATAGTTCTTCCTTGTAGCTTATACAAAGTTCCAAAGTGAACTCCCTTCAACAACACCATTGCTCCTCAAACCATCCTGCAGGTTTCCTTTTATAATATTGTTTTTACCCTTGCATCGTCCATTTTTCTTACAAAAATCAAATTTCTAGCCAAACCTGGGATGTGCAGAACACCAGGTAGTGTTCTAATCCTTCCATCTATGAGTATCAACTCAACTTTTCCTTTTCCTATGATTCTATTTGTCGAATCATCACCTAATAAAGCATTACCTCCATCATACCTTTCATATTCATAGAACCACTCCCTCTGGGGAGTCATATGAAAGGATGCAACAGATTCAACCAACCATGCCTCATGATTTGCATGTTTTCTTGAAGAAGCCAAGTACACATCCCCTCCTTCTTCCTTGGAGGTATTTTCTTCTGTAGAAGGAGATTCTTCAAATCCCTTCTTTTTCTCAACTTTGGATCTACACTACTTCTTGTAGTGCCCTTCTTTTCCACATCTCCAACATACCTTTACAAACTTTCTGGGAGATTTAGATCTACCATTAGACTTATATCTCCCACTTGAGAACTTAGATCTATTTATTTCCTGGGAACGTCCTCTTGCAAATAATCCGTATGTGTTGTGTCCTTCCATATTATTTCGTCTCATCTCCTCCAACAACAAGGATGAGACCACTTCATCAAACTTCAAGACAGTTGTATTACTACCTATTGTTGGTTGTGGAGCCTGATTATCTTCCTGATTCGGAGGTCTTTTTACTTTCAGCCATGTTTATACCCCATGAAGTATTTACACCCCAGAAGTATGTACACTCTTCCACGTGGGGGAGTGCATAGGGGGGTTACTCCCTCTGCGAGGTCTGGGGGAGGGCTATCCCCCCGATTGGGGGGTCTAGGGGCAAGCGGGGGTTTGGGGGCAATGTCCCCCGAAGGAAAAATTGCCTTGTAAATGTATATTGTAATTTCATTGTAAATATGGACCGTTCATTATAAGGTTGCAGATCTAATGGTAGAGATTGTGTTAGGGTTTTTTTCCCTAGAAGGCAACCCTCTTTTATGAGGGAAATGTATTGCGGCTATGGTTGATGGTGAATATTGTATTCTGAGATAGGAGACTGTGAGAGAAAGAA
>JZKD02S1663269.1:465596-478164 GCA_000966675.3 Picea glauca
GATCAAGGAATCATACAATAAAACACAACAAGCTTTATAGGAAAGAATCATATTACTGTATCATATTAAATGTGAAAGAGAGATTACAACCATGGCCTTGATGTTGTAAGGTCCCCTCCAACTGTCTTTTGTTCCCCACACACTTCCACTCCAAGAATTCTGAGAGAATAGATCTGATAATATTCACAATCTATCTTGATAAAGTGGCTCATCTAGCCAAGCTAACAATCTCCAAAGCTCAATCCAATCCAAGCTAATCCCAAAAGCTTCAAACTCAAAAGCTAACTTTCTCCATGAGAGCTCCTCTCCTTTTATAAGTTGAAGAGGATAAGGTGAGGAGGTTAGGATGATCCCACTAAATCATGAAAGCGAGTAAGATCCAAACCATTCAGATGCCACCTCACCATAGAAGTTTCTCCTTCTAGAAGCATCGAGAAGATGCTTGTTTTTCCCATGTATGAGCATTCTCGCACCCTGCTTATAGAGCAACATGCGAACCTATCGCAACCCAGCTATGGTGCAGCCTGCGAGAATCGGGCATTCTCGCACCCTAGCCATAGTGCAACATGCAAAAATCATCTTTAATAGAGTTTTCATAAAGGAAAATGCAACTTCTTTTCTCAGGAAAAGTTCTTCTCCCTTCTTTCTTCAGGAACTCAGGCCACTAACCCCTCTGAAGACTACATATAGGTTTACATCATTAACGATCATAGGGATGACGAAAATAATGTGTAACACATATACCAATAAAGTATCATTTTCTCAAAGAGCAGGTTACAAACAGAGTTGTTCAGCTAAATTATATTCCTTCCACAAAAAAATTGCATACATCTTTACTAACCCCCTAGCCAAGACACCATTGAATATCTTCGTCAGAAGTTGGCTGTCATCCCTTCTCTCACCTAAGATAGTCCATCCTGTTAGGGGGAGTATGTATTGGTTGAATATTTGATACCTCTGAAAAGTACTACAACAGCTCAGGGGGATATTGTTTTCTTTGACATTGATGTCAAAGGGGGAGAAAAATGTGTGGTTTGGATGCTACTGTGGGAGGTTTAAGAAGAATAGTGCAACCTTTCAAGGTTTCCATCAATTCCAAAGGGGGAGATTGTTGGCATGTTTTACGGGAAGAGTGTGCTTGTCATTGATGGCAAGAACAACAAGGATGATGGCAAACAAGAACAGCATAAACTCAGGAGGAGTACCAAACAACATGCAGAGATCAAATCTCAGAAGGGAAAGTGCAGTACATAAACATGATCGGGATCAAAATCTCCACAGGACAAACCAGGGCCATTGAAAATTTGAATACCCGAATACTCGATAGCCATTGGATCACTTTTAAATGGAAGGACAGGATAAGCTGAAATTTCTAAGCTCTTAATCATCTGAGTTTCTGTCAGTCGTCGGATTGAATTAATGGAAGGATAGGATAAGCTAGAAGAGAAGCACTGGAGATAGATCGAGCCATCGATCTAAGAACATGATCGACGAACAACATTTTGCTCGCGTCAAAAGTTGGGAGGAGGTTACTTTTCGGGGAATCTCACTTCAGAAGAATTGGCAACTTGAAATTTGAATTACTCGAAGCCCAAAAATCCCAAATGAATAAGAACCACCAGATCTGGAGAAAATGCGATGACCGTTGGATCACCTTAAGTGGAAGGATAGGATAAGCAAGGGCTGAGATCTGAGATCTCGATCACCCGAATATTCGTCAATGGTTGGATCGAATTAAATGGAAGGATAGGATAATCAAATATGGATAGTCGTTGGATTTAATCCAAAGCAAAGATGCACCAAAGATAGATCGAGTCGTTCATCTAAGATCTTGATCCGACGAACTTCATTTGTTTCGGGTCTAAAGATGTGAGGAGGTTACGCTCCGAAAAAATTCTCATTTCAAGAATTCAATTTGAAATTTGAAATCCCGGAAGCCTAGAGAGTCGGAGAGGCAAAATTCAATCTCGATCGTCAGATCATCCGAAGTAAATCTCAGACGTCAGATCGTTCGAAGCAGATCTCAAGCATCAGATCATCCGAAGTGAATCTGGGTTGTCTGATCTAGAGCGTCAATTTGATATTTGAAATCCCCTAAGTCTGGAGAGACGAAGAGACGAAATAAATCCTCAATCGTCAGATCATCCGAAGTAAATTTCAGTCGTCATATCATTCTAAAGTGCAAGGCCAAGATAAGTTAGAAGAAGAGCGCACTAATCTCAGCGGCTAACAATCGGGCACTTAGATCTATGGTCGACAGGGCATATCAGACCCCCCCGACCTTTCTGCCTTTAACCGTGGGGGGGGGGGTCCAAGCTGGTGGTATTTCCCATGTGGGACCTTCATAAGGGTCACCTTCATGTCAACCCGCACCCCCATCACTCATTACCCCTTACGCCCTAACCCCCTCTCTGATCAAACCACCAAACCACTCATACATACCACCTTTGTGCTCCGACGTCACACTCCACTATCCGCTACACGTCACACTCCACTACCGCGCTTTGCCTCCTCACTCCACTACACTGCCTACACGTCTCACCCATGTCAACAAACCACCTCAACAAGGAAATGTGGCAGATCACATCAGCAAGGACATGTGGCAGACCACGTCAGCAAAGACACATGGCAGTAATCTGTATACTTCGAGGGAAAGTAAGGTTTGAGACTTGAGATTTCAGAAGTCCGGAGACCCGAAGGAGATCTCAACCATTGATCGAGAAAGGGGTTGCAAAACCGTTGATCTGGTTGAAAGCTCAAATTCTAGAATTAGAGCAGAGTCGTCAATTGAGAAGGATAGGTGTTCGCGGATCATCGACTCTAAAAGATTGGCATACAGAAGAAAGCAAGGTTTGATATTTGAAACTCTCGAAGCCCGGATCACGAAATAAATCACAGTCATTGATTTAGGGAGGTTAGATATGATCCGCAGATCGTGAAAGAACAACTCTGAACCATCCGTTTAGGAGCACCATCAAGATCGTGAGATCGATGGTCCCATCGCATTGTGGGGTCAGTACATGCTCGGGTCTTAATTTTTCGTGAGCAGGCCACAATTGAAACCATGGTTTTGTAGAAAGGGTACGTGGCAGTTGGAGGTGGACTGCGGGGAGAAAAGTAGTTGATTCCAAACCACTCTTGGATGCACCCGGAATCGTTCGCTTACACAAGGACGTAGCCCGAGGTCACATGCGACAAGGGGCTAACGAGAAAAGAGCTCGCGCCCGCAATCGCGTGGTCACATGAGATCATCGCCCAAGGTCATATTGAAAGAAGGAGCTAGCACTCACTAAGACCGAGATCATGAAGCGCCTTTTGAATAGGCGTGTGGTCACCACCAGTGGTCACGTAAAGGAAGGGGCTTAGAAGCCAAAGAAGCCAAAACAACTAACTGTAACTGCTAGAGAAGACAAAGAGTTGTGATTGCCAGAGAAGCCATAGAATCTTAGGATAACGACCACTGATGATGAACAGATTCAAAAAAACTACTAGGGAAGGAGAAGAGTTTGAATGATGATCAGGCAGAGGACTCGACGTGAGAAAAATATGCAGAATAGAGAGTAGTGAGAGATTTTTTTCAAAGGTTATGCATGTGGGTAGGAAGAGGCGCATGGCATAGAATGGAGAGGGAGCACAGAGCATGAAAGGTTGACAAGAAGCTGAACAGGGTGTGCGCAAGAAGCTGCAAGGATCAACAAGACACTGATGCATCAGAGTAGAGTAGTGTAGCAGAATAGTGATGAGATTGGTAAGCCATTGATAAATATTGTATCACTGTAATAACTTTAAGAAAGAAAAGATTTATATTTCAGGGTGGTAGGGTGGTGCTAGGGAGGATTTTTGTCCTCGGAGTTTCAAGTGGGTGCTTGAACACACGAAGTTGTAGCTTCCATTTGGTTGCATCCAGAAAAACCAGGGTGGTAGGGTGGTGCAAGGGAGAACCATTGTTCTCTGTTATACAGGTTAGTGCCTGTGTGACTGGAAGTTGGTGCTGGAACACTCAAGGAGTTGGTGCTTCCTTCTAGTGGGTGCTAGAGAAACCAAATATTTGGTGCTCTTAGCAAGTTGCAGTGTGTTAAAGAAGAGGTTGTAGCCTCATTTTGAGATGGTTCTCAAAGAAATACTTCCTATCATTCGAAGAAGAAGAGGTTTTCTCCCTTTATGGGTTTCCTCGTGAAATACCTGTCTCTATGTATATCATGTGTATGATTGATGTTTGTTATTTATGTTGTTCATGTCTTGCATAATCTTGATGATCACTTGGAGAAAGTTAATAATGTTTTAATAGGCATAAAATTGTTTAAGAACAGTAACAACTGATTCACACCCCCCCTTCCCTCCCCCCTTCCCCCACCCCCCCCCTCTTAGTCGTCTTAGTAATTCCAATAGTTTATAGCTATCCTTAATAAATGTGAGTTTGATCAACAAACTTTGGTGTATTTTGGGTATGTGATCGATGGAGGGGAGCAGTTTTGATGCAAGGAGGAAGGATTGTATGCTATCATTATGAAATATTTCATGGGGCAATTCTAAACTACCCTATCTATGAAAAAGAACTATATTCCATGGTTCAAGATGTCAAGAAGTGGAAGCACTATCTGATGGGAAAGGAGGCCATCATCCACATAGATCACTAGTTGCTACAGTATTTTCAATCCCAGAGCAAACTACAACAAACCAAACATTACAAGTGGATGGGGTGTTTACAACAATTTCATATAGTCATCAAGGATAATAAGAGCAACACAAACAGGTTGGAAAACATGCTTTCAAGTCCATCTATATCCAAGATTACATCTTTGGTAACTCTGATGTACATGGATCCTTTTACCCATGATGCAAACAAAGAGGCATACACAGAAGATGAGGACTTCAAGGAGGTGTTTCGATAGCTACAAGGACAAACTCATATAGAAGAAGGTGACAACAAGGATGACTATAATTTCCGTAATGGGTTACTCTACAAGCTCGACAAGCTCTGGGTCCCTAAAGGTGAACGGCTGCAGCTTCTCAAATAGGCTCACACCTCCAAGATTGCATGACATTTTGGTATTGGGAAGACATTTTCCAACTTACAAAGGTATATGTACTAGCCAAAAATACAAGAAGATGTAGCATGGTATATTAGAGGATGTATACTTTGTTGTACCAGCAAACCCAGTAAGAGGGAAGCAAGGTCTATACCATCCCTTACCTGTACCCACTCAATCTTGGAAAATCATTTCCATGGATTTTGTGGGAGGTTTACCAACAACCAGGAAGGGACATGATTATCTATTTGTGGTAGTTGACAGGTTCAAGGAGATGTGCATTCTCATGCCTTGTAAAAATACCATCAAATGACAGGAAGCAGCGAACATGTTCTTTGATAAGGTTTGGGTGTACTTTGGAATACCAAGGAGCATCATCTCAAACATGAATACCAAATTTCTCAAGTAGTCGAAATGACTTTGGTGCATCTTTTGAGGGGTTGCAATCAGAAGTATCTGAAGACCTGAGATGAAAATATGATCTATATACAACACTCTTATAACAAAGCAATCCACACTTCTATTGGTAAGTAACCTTTTAAAACTTGCTTTGGATACTTTCCACCTTCACCCTTGGATATTGTATATGGACAAAAAGGAGTGAGGGAGAACCTCACAGGAGATGCATTGAGAGAAGAAAATTTGTTGAGAAGATTAGGAAAATCCATTTGCAAGTACAAGAGATGTTGAAGAAGTCACGGGAAAAATACAAGGCCAGAGATAATCAACACAGAACCAAGAAGTCATTCAAAGTGGGAGACAAAGTTTGGTTACAGTTGAACAAGAATAGACTACAGGGTATTGATAAGAAGATCAAAGCTATGTGGTATGGACCTTTTGAGATAGTGGAGAAGGTGGGAAATAATGCCTACAGACTTAGTCTACCCCCATACATGTGCATTTACTCAGTAGTGAATGTAGAGAATCTCAAACTCTATGAGCCTTCCATGTTGGATCAGGTGGAGGAGCAAGTCCTACTTTCCATCAAGGACTTAGCACCAGATGTTCAAATAGAGTTGGAAAAGGACAAAATTTTGCAGAAGAAGTCCAAAACTAAGAGATAGGGGCAGCATGACCTATGGAAAATTCGGTTGAAATGACAACTTCTAAGAAAGCAAAATGGTACTCCAGGGAGAAGGTAGAGGAAAAATTTCCTCGCCTCATTCAAAAAATATTTTGGGGACCAAAAGACTCCTTAAATGGGGAGGTATGATTTGGATTGTATCATTATATTATTTTTCATCTATATCGATTCTTCCAGAGTGGAAAAATTGGAGGAATCAACTTGCAGGGTCATTTTGGCAGTGGGTTCCAATTTGGAAAATTTAGGTCAAAAACTGTCTAAAATCTTCCAAAGCCATTTTGAGGCATCAAACAACCTTTTCGAAAGAAAAACTCCACTTTGGAAAAAGGTTTTGTATTCTACACTCCAATACATTTCCAACAGTGATCATACGCCTCAATTAGAATTCATATGCAAAAGTTGTGTCTCTCGCACGTTGACATGATGTATTGAAAACCATGGTACGAGAGGATGCCACGTCAGCTCCGTTAGTCATGCATATGGGGCTATCCACATGAGGGGTTTCAAGAATATTCTAGAAGGTCCAAAACCTTATCGCAATTGAGGGTTGAGTAAGTAAAAACCCTAACCCTAGATGGCTATCGAGCTATGCTAAATACCAAGCCTTTAGAAGGAGAAGGGGTTCCCATTCTTTAGCATTGTATTTGTTCCATAGTTGAACAAAGCACCTAGGAGTGGTATTTTGAGAGCATAACGGAGGAGAGATATTGTAGCAGCCATACAAGCCACAGTGTCAAAAGAAACTCCACAAAGAGTGCATCTTTCTTTGTACTTACATTTGAAGAAAAGAGAGTAGAGTGGCCTCACCTTCTAGTTGGTTTTCTCCCGTATTCGGTTTCCCAAGTTATATCTTGTGTTTATTTGTAGATGGTGTGTGAGTATTTATTTGTATTCTCTATTTTTCACATTTCACCTATTTCATTTTAGCAGAAAACCAATAATGAAAGACTCTGATATCTAAAGGAAATTAATCTTCACAATAAAAATTTCAATATTTTTACTAGATTTGTTGTGACAAACTATCCATTAGAATATCCATAACGATTTCTACATCAAGAGCAGTCACTACAAGAAGCAAAAGGAAGATTCTAATTTCACTCTCAATTAGAGGCTTAGTAGATGGAAACCACTCATGGCAGTGAAAAAATTGTAAGGTTGCAAAGAGTGTATTCATGTATTGATTTTGTACTAAAAGTTGTAAAGATAGATTGTGATAGTCAAAGTGCAATTTTTCAGGCAAATACATTTCCTATCATGCTAAGATGAAGCACATTGATGTACAATATCATTTTATTAGAGACACGGTTGAAGACAAGCCATTGTTGGAGAAATTCAGCACCTTAAAAATTGTTGCAGATTCATAAGATTGTTTAGAAGTTTTCTCGGTGTAGGGAATCAATGGACTTTGTTGCCCCAAGTAGACGATTTTGTGACTCTGCGAGCCCTATTGCAAAGTATTCAACAAGTGGAATATTTTTAGATGTGTTGTATTCTTTGCAAATATACACTGTACATCCCAACACATTTTTGTGAGGCCTAAAACAACCCTAGATTTAAATAAAAATAAAGAAAAAACAATTGCTCCTTATTTTTCGAAGACGATTATATGTTTATTTATGGGTTTTTTGGTTGGTTTTAGATCATGGTTTTATACATATTGTAATCTAATCTCATTTAAGGGGTTAGGGTTGGAATCTAATCCCAATTGATAAATTAAAGTTAATTGATGTTTCAGAATACCTAAATATTGTATTGTGAATGGTTAAATTAATACAATGAGAGAGGTATGACTCTGTGATTGTTAGTTTCCCAGTTAAGGGTTTCCAAGGTAAATCTTATGCATATTATGTAAATGTGTCATTGTTTCTTATATTATTATTGCTTCTATTGAATAGGTCAATCTTATGTATATTATGTAAATGTGTCATTGCTTCTATTGAATAGATTTATCAATCTCTTAAAAAATTGGGGGATGATTTAAAGGCTCAAATTGCGACCTTTATCGAATCCATTTCAACAAAGAAAGACAAGCAAAAGAATTTCATGATCAAATAGGGAGAAGTCTTGGAAGAGATTGATGCAAATACCATAGTCTTGGAGGAGATCAATATGTCCTCACATTGCATTGTGGAGAGTAAGCCAACAACAATTCCAGAGGAAAACTTCAATTGGATGGACCTAGAGTTGATTCCACCACAATGGGAGGGTGACAATGATGTTGATGTTGGAACTTCAAGGCCATTGAGTTGAGAGGCCAAGAATACTAATGCAGAAAATGATCTACAAGATGATTTAGAGAACGCTATGTAGTATGATGATTTTTGGACTTGAGAACCCATTTAAACACTTTTTGCTTATGTATTTCTCTCATAAATTTAATTATATATCTCAAAACTTGTATTTCAAAATGTTGAAATATTGTAGCTACGAAGAATATTCTAAACATAATTGAGTTATTATATAGATCAATCCCTTTTTGTGGATTGATCATGTTGGGACTTATGTACGACCAAATTTCCTATTGTGGATTGGTCAAACCATGTTTACATGATGCTAATTGAGAAGTCGACCCCTAGGACTAATTAAAGTGGTTTTAGCCATTAGTTGAAGAAGTCGGCCTTGCTTTATGAAAAGACACAACCCTAGCGCTCCTCGGCTAGTATAAATAAGAGAGGCTAGTGCCTCATTCACTCACTCACTCAAGTCACTCATCTAGTGTGCAAGTTTGAAGGAAGATGCAGTTAGAAGGAGAAGAGAGAGGTGCATTGCTTAGTCTTGGATATTCTCTAGTGTTTGGTCTTTTATCTTGGCATTGTATTCACAATCTGTATTAAGGAAGTTTTTGTTGGGTTTTCTCCCCCATGAGGTTTCCCAAGATAAAATGGTGTGTACCTTGTGATTGTGTTTCTTTCAGTGATCATGCTTATGTTATTATTGTCTAGTAAATTGAAAAGAACTTAATAGCAGCTCTAAATTTAACATGGTATCATAGCTTGACTGAATAGAGCACCTTTCACTAGGTAACCAAAAATGTCATTGTTGTCGTACAAGAAAATTAGGGCTTTTGTTGGAAGAGAATTTTAGCCTAGAAACCGTCTAGGGAAGTGCACCCTAGCCCAATGAACTCATTGGCATTTTGAACGCACATTTCAGTGGCCAGAGCCTCCGAAAAGTGAAACCATAGTTTTCACTGGTACCAGAAAACCAGGAAACCAGAACCAGTACCAGAAGTACCAGTCCGGATTTGTGCAAGCTCAATTTCAAGGGGTAAAATTTGGATTTTCTGAAAACAGACGACACCAACCTACTCACCTCAGCCCAACGCACCTCCTGGTAAGTTCAAATTCAATTTATGAGCACTTTCAGTTTTTGGTCATTTTCCTAGCTCTAGGTCAAGATGTCTACAAGCACCAAGCTTGTTGACAAGTTAGAAGGTGTGGAAAACTTATGTGACTGGAAGTATAGGATTGCACTCATTCTTGAAGAGAATGACCTTGCAAAATTCATAAAGGAAAATGTACTAGAACCTACGGAAGATGCAGCTAAAGAAAAGTACAAGGATATGGTTAGGGCCAAAAGATTCATTGCAGACTCCATTAAAGATCACTTGATCCCTCAAGTGTCTTCAAAAAATACTCCAAAAGAAATGTTTGATGCTCTAACCAAAATGTATGAAGGAAGGAATATCAACCAGAAGATGAATCTGAGAACCCAACTCAAGAGTACAAAGATGCAGAAAGGAGAAACTGTTCATGACTATTTCTCTAGGGTTTCTCAATTCAAGGAACAACTAGAAGCAATTTGAGACAACCTAGATGAAGATGAACTCATGATGACAACTCTTAATGGTCTCACAAGACCTTGGGATGCCTTCATCCAAACTATCTATGCAAGAAAGGAGAAACTCCAATTTGATAGTCTTTGGGAAGAATGTGTTCAAGAAGAAGCATGAGTAACTAACCGAGAAGCAGTACTACTAACAGATGAAGATCAAGCCCTAGCTGCTCATGCTAAAGGAGGAAAGAAAATGTCTCACTTCCATAAGGAGACCCACCTACACAAGGAATCTCACCCTCCAAGGACATTCCATAAGTTTCAGAAAGGTCAAAGAAGAGAAAAGGATTTCTCCTCTTATCAATGTTACCGTTATGACAAGATGAGACATATTGCTAAAAATTCTCTAGCTAGAAGAGAAATAACAAAAGACATCATGCCCATGCAGTTGAGGATGATGAGCCACCCACAAAGTTGACTAAAGAAGAGATTGAAGACTATGTCTTATTTTCAGCCATCTCAGGATCTGTGTCACCTGGAGAGGATACTTGGCTCATAGATAGTGGTGCTTCTAAGCACATGGCAGGTCAGAGCGACATTCTCTCTAGCCTTACGGAAAATAACTTTCCCCAGAAAGTTACACTCAGAGATGATTACCAGTACCCTATCAAAGGAGTGGGAGAATCCACATACAAACTTGATTCAGGGACCCCGATGAAGATGAGGGATGTACTATATGTACCATGTTTGACAAAGAACTTACTTTCTATCTCAGCTTTAGATAAGAAAGGTTTCAGGGATGCATTCATAGATGGTGAAGTTCTTATGTGGCCTAAAGGAAAAACCATAGAAGATGCAATTGTCATTGGAATTGAAGAAGGTGGCATGTATAAGTTAAAAGGTCACTCAGATGCAGCCTTGACTCACTCCACTGAGATTCCATGTGAACTTTCGCATAAAAGACTAGCTAACATCAACTACAAAACCTTACCATATATAAGCATGGTAGTTATAGGTCTTCCAGAATTCAAGGTTGATCATGAAGGTGTGTGCAAGGGATGTGCACATGGAAAGAATATAAAGAATCCTTTCCCGAAGAGCAACAGTAAAGCAGAAGGAATCTTGGAGCTCATCCACTCAGATGTATGTGGCACAATGCCATCAACCTCTCTTAGTGGGCATGTATACTATGTGTCATTTATTGATGATTATTCTTGCAAGACTTGGGTTTACTTCTTAAAATCAAAAGATGAAGTGTTTGGAAAATTCAAGGAATTCAAAACCTTGACAGAGAAAATCTCTGAAAGAAAAATCAAGATACTCAGGTCAGATAATGGAGGAGAATACACCTCAAAATAATTTGTAAGATTTTCCAGAGATGTCGGGATTAAGAGAGAGCTCACCACTCCCTATAATCCTCAGCAAAATGGTGTAGCAGAAAGAAATAATAGAACTATAATGGAAGCAGTGAAGACTATGATCCATGATCAAAATCTTCCAATGCACTTATGGGCTGAAGCAACAAGAACACCAGTGTATGTCCAAAACAGATTATCCCATAGTGCACTTGGATTCAAAACTACCGAAGAAATGTTCTCTGAAAAGAAGCCAAAAGTAAGCCATCTCAAGATATTTGGTTGTCCAATGTTTGTACACATTCCGAAAGAAATGAGAACTAAGATGGACCCTTCAGGAAAGAAGGGAATATTTGTTGGATACTATGAGGTCTCTAAGGCCTTTACAATTTACATACCAGGTTACCATCATATTGACATCAACATAGATGTAACCTTTGATGAAGATGCAACACTAAAGAAATAAAGGAGATGTCATCTTGAAGAAGTATATGAAGAAGAACCTGTAGCTCCCAGAGTTGCAGAACCAGTGAGGGAAGTTACAAATACCCCTGATGATGAGATTCCAAAAGATCATGATATGACATAATCTCAAGAACCTCCCCAAATGACGATCTCTCACAAGATAAAGTCAGCTTGGGCAAGAGAACTTATTCAAAATGGAGAGAAGTATGGTGCCCCAGAAGGAACCATGAGAAAAATCAAGAAACGTAAGGCATTCTCCAGTTACATGGCTTTGATGTTTGATCTCATAGAAAATGAGTCTCCTTACTTTGAAGAAGCCATTCAGAAGAAAGAATGGGCAAATGCCATGAGAGAAGAATACCAATCCATTATAAAAAATGATGTATGGGAAATAGTTCCCAGACTGAAGAACAAAGATGTGGTATCTTCCAAATGGTTATACAAGATAAAACATGTTGCAGATGGAAGTATTGAAAAACATAAAGCAAGGTTTGTAGCTTGTGGATTTTCGCAAAAGGAAGGCATTGATTATGAAGAGACATTTGTTCATGTAGTTAGATACACTTCTATTAGAACCATCATAGCTCTTACAACCAAGATGAAGTGGAAGTCACACCAGATGGATGTGAAAAAAACCTTCTTAAATGGTGTTATTGAAGAAGAAGTGTATATAGAACAACGTCAAGGGTTTGAAGTTGAAGATAGAAAGACTCATGTCTGTAGGTTGAAGAAGGTTGTGTGCAGGTTGAAGCAAGCTCCTAGAGCTTGGTATGGTAGAATTGACAGTTTTCTGACAAGCTTGGGCTTTACCAAAAGTAAAGTTGATTCTAACCTTTACTTCAAGGTTATGAATGATGAGC
>JZKD02S1663269.1:520888-538422 GCA_000966675.3 Picea glauca
TATGTGTTATAGGCTGGTGAGCCAAGTTTGTATAAGCCGGTGGGCTTATGTGATTGTTAGGCCAAAGAGCCTAAGGGTTGGAGGCCAAGGGCCTGATTTTGTACTTGTATGTATGTAGAACATTTAATAAAGTTGTAAACACCGCCAGGTGCAGACCAACCACGATGAATGAGTGAAGGGGGACTAAGCTTCCACAGAGAAGGCAAGGGATTAGGGGCTGGAAGGTGGGAAAAGGGGCTAAGTGTTTAGCCTAGGGGGCTTAAGCCTTGGGAATAATATTTTAATATTATTCCAAAAAGACATGTGCATTTTATGTTTTATCCTAAGTTTCTGGCAAGGGGAGGATGTACAAGGGTGATGCGTGCTAGTGGAACGCATGTAGTTCCATGGGTGACAAGTGTCAACCCTGGCGCATGCGAATAAAACGGCCAGGATGAGTCGTGAGAAGGGTTCCTCCTCCATTCTACCCGATTGCCTGAACGCGTACGGAGCCCTGGATAGTACGACCAACCGGACCCCTGCAGAGAAATCCTTGTGCGTTCCTGAGAGTCGAAAATCTCGTGTTGCCTTTGATAATCCGTGTGCATCCTCTGTCCGACTGATCGAACCCGTGCGTGGAGGCTCTATCCCGAAGCCGTGACCCTGAACCATTCCGCCATTGTTGAACCAGTTGGAAGCCTGTGTTTGGCTCTGTAAATCCGTGTACACCTCTATTCTGTGAGTCGAGAAGCCTGTGTTTGTTTCTGAAGAGTCGGTTTCACCTCCGTCCTGAGCCGTGGAGTCTGTGTCGACCCCTGCGGGAATTACTCATCATGCATTCCCATGAACCATCATTGTGAGGCCTCGAGCCATTGCTGAGCCTATTTGAGAGGTTGTGTTTGTATTTCCAATTGGCTATGGTGACCACGCAGAGCTGGACTACACGTGGCTTGATGGCCAGTGCGAGTTATGATTGAGCCTGTGTGTGATCTCTCTCTAGGTGAGGGAGGTGGTTGTTGTTGGAAGAGGTTTCTTCCAGAGAGTGTCCAGCACCAACTTCGGGCTCTGAGACTTCCTGATCCGGCCTATTGCCAAGACCCAGAGAGGGAGGTTAGCACCGATGGACTATGCTTGTGAAGGTGTATACTCCCGGGCGAAACAGGCACGTGGGGAATGAGAGTCTGGTAGTAGTGGGCGTAAGATGGCATCTTGGGAAGAATCCTTCCATATTTTCTGTGTTGTTTTCCCTGTAACCTCAGCCTAGCCTAGGATTCCTTGCCTTGGGGTGGAGCTTAGTCCCAGCTCGGGGGTGACCCACTGCTGAGCTGATGAGCAGTGCGGTCTAAGGGTGGGAGGTTCGTGGAAGGCCTGCACTTGGTTGGTGGATTCTACCACTGTTAAAAGATAAGTATCTGATTATGCTTTAATCATGTTTGGCATGACTGTGCTGCTTATCTTATCATGAATTATGCTGTGTATATGAATTAATATTAAACGCTATTGATTGTTAATTATAGCAGTGAATAATATGTTTTACTCTAAGCTTAAATGTGTTTATTTGTTTAAATGCATGTGGATTATATAATACCTGTATGAGTAATGTACAAAGTGGTGTTATAGATTCCTTTTAAGAGCGTTTAAGCCTTGGTAGCCAGAAAAGGTGTGCTACAACAGAGCTCTATTTCCTGCTGCACCAGGAAACCATGGCAAACCCCAATGTAAGACAACAACCGGATGTGCTCTTTCGGTCCACTGTGCTCCCTGACCAATCTTCATCGGCATATCCCTGCAATCTCATGTCTACACCGAAGGCATATCTCAGGCCATATCCAACTGTGCCTCGTAGATATCTCAATACATGCTTTGTTGTTATCCAGTGAGTCTGTCTCGACTGACTCATGAACTGACTAAGTACATTCACTGCATAGCATATATCAGATCTGGTGTTAACCAGATACATCAATGATCCAATCAGTTGTCAGTATAAATGTGGATCAATCTCACCTGAATCAATAGAAGCCTCGTTCATTTTCTTCAGATCCATCACCAACGGTGTAGGCATGGACTTGCAGTCTGTCATACCGAATTTCTTCAATATCTCCACTGTATATTTTCCTTGACTCGGGAAAATCTCATCAGTGCTCTACCATACTTCTAGTCCCAAGAAGTAGTGCATCATACCCAGATCCTTAATCTCGAATTTAGAAGTGAATGCTCGCTTGCATTCAGCAATAAGTCTTTCTGAACCGATGAGGAATAAATCATCCACATACAGGACCAAGATCAGGCACTCGTCACCAACAATGTGATAATATAGGTTTGGATCAACAACACTCTTGCTGAAGCCCAAACTCATTAGGAATCCATCCATCTTCTCGTACCAAGCACGAAGTGCCTGCTTTAGTCCATACAGGGCTTTCTTCAACCTGCACACATGAGATTTCTCGTCATGTATCACGAATCCCTCTAGCTGCTCGATGTAAACTTCTTCCTCAATCTCACCATTGAGAAAGGTTGTCTTTACATCCATCTGATGTAGTTTCCAACCCATACATGCAGCTAGTGCAATGATAGTACGGACAGGAGCAAATGTCTCCTCATAATCAATTCCCTCCACCTGTGAGAATCCTCTGGCTACAAATCTTTCTCTGTACTTCTCGACACTTCCATCAGCTGCATGCTTGATCTTATAGATCCACTTGGAAGTCACTATAGACATCCCTTCTGGTCTTGGAACAATATCCCACACATCATTCTTTATGATGGACTGATACTCTTCTGTCATGGCATCTTTCCATACCTGCTGACCTGCTACTTCTTCATGACAATAAGGCTTAGTATCAATGATGTGGCTCATGGCTGAAACATAGCTAAAAAATCTCTTTGGTTTCTTGCTCTCTCGGAATGTGCCTTGAGGAGTTGCATGTCCCTCTGCCTCCCGCAGAGAATGTCGAGCCCAGGAAGACCTTTTATGGCATACTACAATGTCTCTAGGAACATCAACTGGAGCTATAGTATCAACTGGATCAACAATTGTCTCCCTCTGAACTCCTGAAGGGGGAGAAGCTACTGTCTCTTCCTTCTTCTCAAATAGTTTGACTCTCTCTGAGTCAAGTGACTCCCTTTGAAGTCTAAAGGATAAACATCTTTTGTTTCCTGTGTTGCTAACCTAGAGACATCCCATGTCTTCTCAAGTCCTCTATTGCCTCTACAGTACGTTGTTGGCCTCCCGTACTAGGATAATAACCAAGATGACCTCTTGTAGGGATAACAATCAAAATGGCCTCCTATACTAGGATAATAACTAACTAACACAAATGGGCTCTCGTACCAGGGATAATAGCCCTTTAATAATGAAATAAGAAATCTGGCCTCCCGTAGGGATAACAACCAACATGGCCTCTTGCATTAGGATAATAATCAACCAAGAAAATTTGGACTCCCGTACCTGGGATAATGATCCAAGTCATGAGGGCTCCCACACCAGGGATAATACTCTTCATCATCAAAATGCAAGCAACTACAGGGTAATAATGAAATCAAATAAGGAATGTAGTACAAGACTTACCTTAGTCTACAGTCATCCTCAATCTTGCTTTTGGTCCTCTTGAGAAAGGGCCAGAGGAAGAAAGCCTCATCTCTCATGTCTTCATCTTTCTGATGTGGGTCTGGATCAATGTCAGCAGTGGAGGCATGTTGTCTTCCTCTCTTCTTGGTAGGACAATTTCTCGCATAGTGTCCATACTTGTCACATCTGAAACATTGGATCTTTGATTTGTCTTTTCTAGGATCATACCTTGAAGTTGATGAAGTCTTCTCGTCTTTGAATGCTTGGCTGAAGTTTCTTCTATTTCTTCCTGGGTGCAGTCTGTCCATAGACAATCAAAAGTAGGTGGTTCTTCTCTACCACTGATACTTTGAAGAAATGGTTCCCAATGTCTTGGAAGAGCATTGAGAGTGGTTAAGACAAGTTCTCTGTCTTATATGATTTCTCCAATGGAACCTAGCTGATCCTGAAATCTTCATGAAGAAGGTGGCAACAGTGTCATCTTTTGTCATCTTGATATTTTGAAGCTGGCCCTTCAATGTAAGAGCTCTAAGGGTGTTGTTACTCTCAAACATATTCTTCATGATTCATACATTTCATAAGTTGTCTTCAGGTTGGAAATACGAGGTAGAAGATGATCTCTTACTGAGTAGATGATTATCTTCCTTGCCTTAACGTCATCTTCCTTCCTTTCTTTCTTCTCTTCATCGGTAGCTGTCTCTAGTAAGACCTTTTGTATCACACTCAATAGGTCATCCTTTTCAAGGGTGATCTGAAGTCTTGACTTCCAGGAACTAAAGTTGTTTGATCCATCAAGCCTATCTTCCACCAAGATTTTGTTCTTCATGGTTTGCAGATTTTTCCACAAACCCTTAGCAAATGGGCTAGAAAACCTAACGGCTAGGCTAGGCTAGCAATTGTAAAATTCCCTTCTTGGAATTTCTCGAAATCCCAACCAGAATTTCCAAGTTTGTTTAAGTTCTGTCTCTGAGGTATTTTGTCCCACAAACTACTGTAGATGCAATCTGAGATATTCTTGGCAAAGATAAACTTCCCCAAATAACAATAAGAAAAGAGACTTGGAAAAGATAGCAATTGATTTCTTGATCATAACATTTATTCAAATACCACAACACACCATAATATAACTGCAGCAACAGGAATTGATCATATATAAGTATTTTAATTAAATGGTAACACAGCAGTCAATATCTGACATGGAGGTGACTGTCCACGCATGTATATAAGGATGATCTATAAATTCTGAACTGTAGGTGTACTTGCAGCAACTCCCCACGCATTAGATATACCCAGATATGTGAGGGGACTCGTTCCCAAATCATAAAAATCACAACAGTGCTGATATATATTCCTGTAGATGAACAATTGGGCAGCATCTTCATAGGTTTAAGGAGTGAACTGTGGTGGCTGTACTCTATCTTCTTTTCCTCAAATTGCAGCAAAATGTGCCTCCAAACAGCAGCAACACGCCCAATGATAAACAACAATCGGTTCACTGAAAACTCAGCGCAGACATAACCCAGCCCAGATGGTAAGAAATCAGCTGCTACAGACAAGTCGACTTCCCCCACATCAGCAGTTCGTCCAGCAATGAAATGTCAGTCCAGTGGCAATGAAATCGACCCCCAGAACCACGAATTTCTGCCCAGCAAAGGCACACAACTTTCTGAGGTAAGAAACTCAGCCCACAAGGGAGAATGGCGCTGTCTCTCCCATGGATATGCACCCAACTCACAGAAAATATAGTGCAGCAAGAACCCACAACATTTCCTGAGGGAAACTCGGCCTTCTTCAAGTCATTTGACCCTTGTATTTCAGTTCAATCTTCAGGGATATCGCCCCACTGTTACGAGATGCACCCAGCAAGAAGAATGTGGACGGTTCCTTCAATAATTTCACCCTACTATGAAAGACCAACCTTCACTCCAGAAATGCTATTCCAAATCGAATTCTAACTGTGATATGAGCAAGATCTTTGATGGCAATGAAGTGCAATGAGGAAATCTGAGTGATTACCTCCGTAAGACTAGCTAGGGTGTATCGTTGCAACACCGAAACCAGTACACAAGAAGGGTTTCCAAAAACCCTAGTCTGTCTTCTCAAGAGCTCTCCAAAATCTTTTTCTCAAATGAGCAATTGCAAGAATGAGGGGTGCCTCCTCTTTTCCCCTCTTTTATTTCTCCATTGAGTTATTTCCTGCTCACTTTACTTTTAATTTTCTTATTAATGTCACTTTATGCTTGCACACTTCATAAATTTCAAGTGACTTTAAAGTTTATTTGCCTAAGATCCATGTCTCCCTTTTTCCCTTTTCCACTTCATAAAGTCATTTCCTAGGCAAAAGTTGAGTTCCCTAGGTAACTTTTCCGACTTAGCCTACGGGAACCAATTTAGGCTAGCGGACCCACTCATTTTGCTTCCTACCAACGAGGACATTACAGCAATCTTAGGTTTTGTTGGGCTTATCACTGCCAACAATAAGCCTTGAAGTTTAGAAGAACATTGGTAAGCTGAAAAGCTTCTTCAATGAGTTGCAGAAACCCTAAAACTTAAATTTCTGCAGTAAACTGCGAAACCCTAGGGCCAAAAATCCAAAATTCTCGAAAATGCAATCTGAGAGTTGTTGGAGGTGCGCTGAAGGATGTCGTACACTCCTATGCAATTTTTAGCCCCAACGTTTTAGTATACAGTGTTGAAACCACCAAATAAGAGAGGGTTGTACTTTTTCTCATAAACTTAGGAGGGTCGTACGATTCTGCAAAAAGGAGGACAACTTGCTTGAAGGCTTGTGCAATGGCTTCTTCAAGACCTATGCTCTGAAACCATGTTGAATTTTCACTATGCTAGGCTCAAGCATGAGGTTTATTTCATTTTAGCATTTACTTGAACCGTAAACAAATGCAGCTACACAATTCACAAGTGTTGCAATAACCAAGGTCACAAGAAGAAGTACCATGCACAAGAGCTCAAAGATGTTCTTTGCAAAGAAGGTTTTCCTATAGACGAGGATGAAGAAAAGTTTGAAGAAGATCCGGATGAGACATATGATGAAAATGAAGTATCTACCCTTCCACTTGATGAGGACATCTAGACCTTTGCTTCCCCTGCACATCAAAAAGAGAACATGATGAGTTATGATCCTTTTGAAAACTTTAATGATGCTTTGTTCCATGACTTTGGAAATGAAGAAAACTGCCAAAAGGATCTCGATGAAATTTCTCTTGCAGAAAGCCTGAACGAGACATTGTTATCTGATTGCCCTTTTGAAGAAAATGAAGTTCTCCAGTCTTGTGAAGTAATCAGCTCCTATGATGCTGATGAATTCATCGAACAACCCTCAGATATAGTTGACGACGACATTGATGATTTCATATAGGCTGGGAGACGTAGATGGGATGTGGTTTGTTTCATTATCGATAGAGATCCCATTTATGACGTTGAGGGTAGTTCTCAAGCAGAGGGGGTTGAAGTGTCATCTTTAGAGGACTAGTCTTCATTGTAGAAAATTTGAGGTCCTATGAGGCTAATATACATCAAAACACATAACACTACCTCTAGATCTTTAACTTTAAAATGTTTATCTACACTTCTAAGCATGCATAAAATTGACACAAGTATTTTTGGTCAACATGACCCTGGATGAAAACCCCCCGGGGAAAACCAGTTTGGAATATATATCTATAAATGAGGAGAATAGGTGGTGGAATACAGCAAGTACAAAATATAGATGAACCTGTTACAATAGCAGCTTGTCTCAAGCTGAAATACAAGTCCAAACCAAGCAAGTGTGCCCTAGCATGGTGCGCCCCTCATAAATGCTCCCAAATCCACTGAATCTGTTGCAGATGCCAACTGGAAGCTTTGATCTGGAAACCCGTCCACAGTACTCTGATACTGATGAGTAGCCTCCCTCTGAAACAGACCTCACTGCAATCTGACAGGTGTAAGTCTTCCCCACTGATGATGCGCCCTCCTTCTCAAGTGCACCCTCCTTAGAACTGGAAGCTCCCCACTAAATAACTGAGACCCAAAGCCTGTTGGCTATCTCCATAGAAGGGAGCGCCCAAGCTAGCCTCAACATATGAAACCATTCTCATCCTCTTGCTCCTCCTACTTCTCCTCAAGTGAGCATACAAGTGAATGAGCTCTCCTTTGCCCCTTGCGCCCTCCTTTAGGAAGCATAAGGAAACCTAAAAGATGGGTGGATGAGATCATCTCATCTCATCTCTAATCAATGGTTGAGATCATCTCAACTAAATCTCAAACCAAAACCGACTTTACTTAAGTTTCCATAGTTTCACTTTATATCTATTAATTCACCCACTTTGTGAATTAATTGTCACTTTAGGCTAAAATGACCAAATTTCACTTTTGACTTAAATCTCCTAAGTCAAAGTGAAATTAGACACAAAATACATAGTACAAGGTACAAAGTACTTCCCGCATGTGTTTAGAAGCTCACAAACACATGGGGGACCACTTTCCAAGGTACCCAAATCTCAACACTTCCTCTTATCGAGGAAAGTGCACGTCACCACCAATATCATCCCTATAGTGGACATGCTTGCCTCCTGGCATATACTCGATGAGTATGGTTGTACCCTGATCACTGAAAGTAGTCGACACAAATCTACTCAATCTGCATGATCTATAGATGGAAGTGTCTCTCCATCTATCCAAGATCACCTAGATCTTGGCATCACACCAAGGATCTCCACCTTGGTCTCCCACCAAGGATTTCCACCTCTTGGCATCTCGCCAACGATCACTACTCTTGGCATCTCACCAAGAGTCACTCTCTTGGCATCTAACCAAGAGTCTCCCCCTCTTGGTATCTCACCAAGAGTCATCAACTTGGCCTCTCGCCAAGTAACTTCCACCTGAAGTGGATCCAGAACCTGATCTGCCCGTCTCAGAAGCCAAGTGAGGCTCAAGCCCCCATGGTGCCTTGTAGCTCCTCCTCATCAATCTTTGATGCTCTGAAGTTGTAGTACCAACTCTCTGTCTACTCGGCGACTCTGAAACTGAAGCTATACTGGGTCGACCAGTCACCCACTCTGATGATGTCCAAGGACACTGAGTCTGGTCTCCCTTTGAATCACTGTTGTGAGTCAGTCGATCCTCCTCAACTCTGTCTCCCAATCTAATGTTGGATGGTGTAACAGCAGACAAAGTAGTCATGAATGCACACTCTCTCGCAAACTTCTCACTGAACTCTATCTCCTCTGTTGTCACTGCTAACCCATCCTACTGCTTCTTCTTCTTCTTGGGACACTGTCCTGAATAGTGACCCATCTCTCCACAAGCAAAACATCTCACTGTGTTCATGTCTCTCTTCTTCCCACTGTTGTTGCTCTCTCCTCCCTATGGTGGGGCCCCAAACTTGGGACCCTGCCGAACTCCCCGACCGGTCTTCTTCTTGCCCTTTGTCCAAAGAGCAAGGTTCTCATCACCCAAAACTGACTGATGTTGCTGTCCAGAAGCCTCTGCCACTAGTCTAGTCTCCTCCTGGACAAATTCATCCCACATCCTCTCCCATGTAGGCATAACCTCCCTGGCAACAATGTCGCGTACGAATGGACCCCATGGTTTGGTAAAGCTGTTCAAAGTTGTCCTCACCATAGATTTGGGATCCACCACCTCTCTGACGGCTCCAAGCTCGTCTCTGATCTGGGTGTAACGACCAAGGAATGAAGTAACCGACTCATCCTCAAGCATGCGAATGCCCCTCAGTCGATCATGAAGAAACAACTTTCAGTTCTCATTACAGCTCTCATACAACTTGCATAGAGATGCCCACATCTCATATACATAAGTCTTCCCAGTCAAGTGGGGAATGATGTGATCCCACACTGCATCACATATGGTCCTCTTTGCCTTGTTGTTCCTCTACCTGAAATCTACCAACAAGACGAGGGCAATAACAAGAAGAACCGGAACAGGCGCCTCAACTATATCCCATAGTTTGAGGTCCTCTAAGACAAAGACAATCCTCGCCTTCCAAGGCGACCAATTGCTAGCCCCGGCTAGCCTGTCCTCCACACGCATCTGAGATACTGACATGTCTGCCAAACTGCGCTCACTCTGATGCCCCAAGTGCAAAGGAACGATGCCTCACTCCTGTCTGTTAAAATATTGTGTAACTGCAAAGAATATTCTTATCCCCTTTTGTGGATAAAGATAAAATATATTTGTTATTGATTAGATCAATCCCCTTTTGTGAATTGATCATGTCGAGTATTGTAAATGACCAAATCCCCTTTTGTGGATTGGTCAAACCCTAATTGTAATACGCTAAATAAGAAGTCGGCCCCAGAATATATTAAAGAGGCCCCAGAATATATTAAAGGTGGTTATAACCACCCAGAAGAAGAAGTCGGCCCTACCAGTGAAGAGACACTTCCACACGTGCCAGAATTGTATAAATAAGAGAGGCCAGCACCTCATTTGAATACATACACTCAGCTCACTCATCTAGTGCGCAAGTTTTGAAGGAAGCTGCAGTTGCAGGTTGCCAGAAGAAGGAAGAGAGAGAGGCATGTTGCTCAGTGTTGAATATTCTCTGTTGTCTGGTTCATTATCTTGGCATTGTATTGGCTATCTATATTAAGGAAGTTTTGTTGGGTTTTCTTCCCCTTGAGGGTTTCCCAGGATGAATGCTTGTGCACTCTTGTGATTGTGTTTCTCTCAGTGATCCTGTCTATGCTATTGTTATCTAGTAAATTGAAAGTAACCTAATAATAGCAAAAACTTTAACACTGTCAACACAGGTGTGAAAAGAGGCAAGCGAACACCGACCTCACTTCTAGCAAATAGTTGTGAAAAGAGGTCATAAACTACAGCCTCACTCTTGTCCACGCAGGTGTGAAAAGATGATGCCCACAAGTGTCAAAAAATCAGCCCAACAACTCTGCCCACAAACTGTCCACAAACTCTGTCAACAGGCTGTCCAAAATCTGCCCTGAACTGTCCACAAAAATGCTCAAAAATCAGCAAGTGTAAGCCACCATTGGCTCTGATACCATGTAGAAAATCCAAGGTCCTATGAGGCTGCCATCTAAGGTCTGTCCTTGACCTTAATATGGCTCTAAGTTTCACCTGTGTGGCTGTCTTTTCTTCTTGTTTTTAGGACAGCAAACAGTCGCCAAACTTTCTGCTCAATATTTGATGGTTAAGTGCCCTTTTGAGGTGCCCTTCCAAGTGTTTTCTTTACCCAATGTTAGCACAAGCAATATACATCAAAACACATAACACTACCTCTAGATCTTTAACTTTAAAATGTTGATCTACACTTCTAAGCATGCATAAAATTGACACAAGTGTTTTTAGTCAACATGACCCTTGATAAAACCCCCTCGGGGAAAACTAGTTTGGAATATATGTCGATAAATGAGGAGAATAGGTGGTGGAATACAACAAGTACAAAATATAGATGAACCTGTTACAATAGCAGCTTGTCTCAAGCTGAAATACAAGTCCAAACCAAGCAAGTGTGCCCTAGAATGGTGCGCCCCTCATAAATGCTCTCAAATCCATTGAATCTACTGCAGATGCCAACTGGAAGCTCTGATCTGGAAACCCCTTCACAGTACTCTGATACTGATGAGTAGCCTCCCTCTGAAACAAACCTCACTGCAATCTAACAGGCGTAAATCCTCCCCACTGATGATGCGCCCTCCTCCTCAAGTGTGCCCTCCTCAGAATTGGAAGCTCCCCACTAAATAACTGAGACCCAAATCCTGCTGGCTATCTCCATGGAAAGGAGCGCCCAAGCTAGCATAAACATATGAAACATTCTCATCCTCTTGCTCCTCCTACTTCTCCTCAATTGAGCATACAAGTGAATGAGCTCTCATTTGCCCCTTGCGCCCTCCTTTAGGAAGCATAAGGAAACCTAAAAGATGGGTGGATGAGATCATCTCATCTCATCCCTAATCAATGGTTGAGATCATCTCAACTAAATCTCAAACCAAAACCCACTTTACTTAAGTTTCCATAGTTTCACTTTATGTCTATTAATTCACCCACTTTGTGAATTAATTGTCACTTTAGGCTAAAATGACCAAATTTCACTTTTGACTTAAATCTCCTAAGTCAAAGTGAAATTAGACATAAAATACATAGTACAAGGTACAAAGTACTTCCCTCGTGTGTTTAGAAAAGCTCACAAACACAAGGGGGACCACTTTCCAAGGTACCCAAATCTCAACATTCATGCATGTATGATTCAGATGTTTGGCAGTCTAATGATGATATGGTTACAGATTTGTTCTGCCCCTTCGAGGATGACTTATCGCAGCATACTTAGGTTGATCTTCGGTCATCCCTTGATATGTACCCTTTTGGGGATGTAGATTTGTTCTATGAGGATTTTCAGCCATTGTGCTCAGATTTTGATAGACACCAGGTCATGGCCAACGTGAGGTACTCCGAGGTCCACACTACCAAACAAAAGTACTTTCATATTTGGACTTTTGGTAGGGATTTGCAGATGAAGAAGCAATATTTCATAAACCCCAGGGAGGAATTTTTCTCTAGACATGAGGTTATTCCTTAGCTCTTATCTTCTTCTACGGGAAGCCATGCAGTTTTCTTCTGCTCTCTCAACTCATCTCAGTCTTCAACAAGCAGTGGATCTTTGTGCATGAATGAAGATGAACCCTCATCTATATACGATAGTCCTATTCAGAGATGGGTTAATTGATCTTGTGGCTATCACTTCAGCCAGGATTCCTTGGATGATCAGAGTTGTGGATATTCTTTCAACAGGATTTCCTCCCTCCCACCCATCTCCATGAGTTTCATTTCACAATTGATTATATATCTATTTATGCTTATGATCATTACGTGCTTGACTTATCTTTGTTGTTTTATATAATTAAGCACAGGGGGAGATACTTTGATGGGATTATCAATTGGTTGCATTGGTTGTATGACCTCACCTGACATCACCTATCACTTGATCTTTAGGGCCCCAAAGCCCTAGGTAAGTAGGTAAGTCATCTTTCTTTCCTTGCATTTGCATCTTGATTGCTCATATTAGTTTAGATGCATTTCATTTTTCATTTTTCTCTACTTTCATATTGATTTCATGCTTAGTTTTGAAAGTTTTGAAAAAATGCTAAAATTTTATTTTTCTAGATTAGTTTTTGTTTGGATTTTGTATATGAACAAAGGGTGATAGAACCACCCTAGATTTGATGGTTTTTGTTTCAATGTAGACAAAGGCCTACTAGGAGATGTTGTGGTTCTCATGCACTCTACGACGAGCACATGTCCCCAAGTAGGAGCCTGATGTTATCCCCATTTTGTGGGATAACTAAGGAGATTATGTCTCGAGGCCCTTAGGTTGCAGATATGGAGTGTCAAGAGACTACATGACTAACATACAGAATCCCAATCTATCACCACATTTGATCCATTGTCAACGCATCCACCACAACAGCTAGCTTCTGGAAGATAGAAGGGTCTTGCTCCATGCGGTACAAGTCAGGTATTGTGGCAGGTAATCACCCTAATATTTAAGGCATTTGAACATGTTGTATCTAAGCTACTTTTGATTATAGAACGTCTGCTTGGACATTATGCCTTTGACCCTGTTTCACCTTGGTGAGTATCATAGATCTCCTAGTAAGTGGCCAATCTTTGGGAAAGTTTTGTGACTAGGGGTCCCTTGAGGGATTATCATACCATTCTCGACCATAGATACCACTTTCCGCTCATTATATTCCCGTCATATTGCCCTCTTCTAGGCCCTTTGACTTTAGTGACCCAAGAAGGGCATGTGCCTCATTTCATGTGAAGAAGGAGCTAAAGGCCCAGAGGAATTGTTGTTGGCTAAAAATATAAAAGCCTAGATATTAACCTTCGAGATGCTTCGCCCAGAGATCCCTGAAAAAGCAATGAAATGCTTCTATGTAAGAAAAGGCGGACCTACAAGAATAATTGATAATGAATGCATAGGGGTTAGTTGGAGGATAGGAGGTCTCATCATGAGTCGGCCTATCATGATCATGGGTATTTAGCAGTATGACATTACCATCATCTGGTCACCAAGCCATGGTAGTGGCTCTCAGTCGCACAACTGAGAGAAAGGGGTTCTCAACATGAGCCAACCTTCTCATTTTCTCAAGGTATTTGTGAGTGATACTATCATTATCTGGACACCACGCCAGGACAGTGGCCTTCAACGCGTTCCTTCAAACATGAAAGAAACAAAGAATGGCAAGATGGGCTTGGAAAAATTGCATTGCAAACGAAGGTGCCACACACCCTCTACAAAGGCACCCGTGAATGAGATAATACAAGCCCTTGTATGCCATGAAACTCAACGGCCTATGAAGTTTGAACCCCTTCCACCTCATCACGAATTTCATGACCTTGAAAGGCCATCCTTGGGAGCATCCCCTACTTCAGGGCTTTGGTCTACCCAATAGGACCTTTATGACACCCCACCCATACTTAAACTTGGTCAAGTGTAGCGGGTCTTTGAGCATTTCTTTGATTTGATGAGGTAGTTTTGATGCACATATTTAGGTTCCTTGCTTATTAGACATAGTTTATACTTGTCATGATATTTTTGACTTGAGATCTTTAGAGGGCATACCCTTTTGTTTTGCAAGACCTCGCTTGGTGGCCAGTTTTGCGAGAACAAGCCTAGCTTGGGCTTCCATGGAGCAAGGAGCCCACAAGCTGGATGGGGTAGGCCCGCACACCGGATCATAGAGAGATGCCTTTGGAGACTTTCTTGACATCATGGAGGATCTTATCCAACCCCTAGCACCCAAACGATTTTCCTAGGAGAGGCAAATCATCATCTTTTGAGGGATGACGTCATGCATGATGGGGTTTGATGATGTTGGAGTGATTACACATTGACACTTGGCATATTTTCACCGGATGAGGCATGGAGAAGGCTTAGCACATGATGAGGAGGCTCAAAGAGCCCCAACGACTTCCACATATTCTCCAACGCCTTGCTCTAGTGCCAAAACGTGCCCTAAAGGGGTGACGTCACCTTGTTCTAGGGTTTATTTTGTGTAAAAGTGAACTTTAAGATGAATTGTTTAATATTATTTTGATGCAAGGGGTAAGATAACGGTTGTTGAGCCCTTATCTTATGTTTTACCCTTGCTAAGTGGACAAACTATGTGATAGACATTTTCTATAAATAGAGATCATGAAATCTCATTTTGAATCATAACTCTCACATTGTGAGAAGTAGAGGACTGAAATTTTTGCTACCTTGGAGCTTTTTGTTCTCTTGTGCTATGGTATGGTGCTTTCTTTGGTTATGGAGTACATGATGATGATGCGCTAGCTCTTGGAGGTCTTTTTCTAGCTATTTGTGGTGGTTTATCTTGGCATGCTATGGTTTATCTTGTTGCTATTGGATTGGTAAGGCATTTTACTTGTTGCTATCATTTGTAATTCAAGCTCAAGTTTGATTGTTGCTAAGGCTAGGTAGGGAGTACAAGTGGATACACCCCTACTTTAGCTCCACCATAATTTTAAGCATAGAATTATTGTTTGCAAGGGTTTTCTATGGAAGTATAATGATATACACCCCTTAGTTTTAAACCCTAGCTAGGTTACTTGCCTTGGGGAATAAGAGGATTTATACCCCCAAGGAGGTGGTAGCTCTAGCTCTTTACTTTGACCCCATTAACCCATTAATCAAAGGCACTAGTCTCTTCATTGGAGAAATAAAACGATGCATTGGTAAATGTGAAAAGTTGATGTTCTAAAGTTCTCTCACTTGGATATTGTTCTTTGAGCCCTAGGCTATCTTGCCTCATTGAGGCGTCCTCTTTGTAACACCCCCAGACCCTAAGTACCCTTTCTAGGGATGGGGCATCAAAATTTTTCTTACTTTAATGGTCTCGAATCATCTCTCTGAGATCTCCATTCTCTTCTACTCAACCATAGCTCTATAACGACTACTACCAGACTAAAAACCAAGCTCTGGATTGTAAGTTATGGCCTCTCGACGTTCTTTGGGCATTATCAGACATGGGCCACGTGGCTCCACCTCATTCATACCATCTCCAAGTTCCTACATCCACAGGGGAGGTTCATCCACCATCCAATCCAACGGCGGGACATGGTCTTCATTTAACACATGAGCTAGAGGGAAGTTCGACGTTCGACGCTTCGGCGCTGAACGTCCCTTCTCCTCTCTGCACGCCTATCCTCCGGAGTCCCGAATTCTCGAACTTCCGAAGGAGCCTAAAATCTCGCCACGTGGCTCCGACCTTCGAGCCTTTCAGCTTATCCTCGATATTGCACCCCAAACCTCCGGAGTTCCCAAGTCTCGAACTCCCGAAGTGTCCACCTTCGCACATGGTGACATACTAAACGCGGTTGTAAGGATAGGTGGGTCCCGAGTACTCCACCCACCAAGTGGACCAAGTAAGCAGGTGCAAGGGGTGACACGCGGCAAGGCAGAGATGACCCGTGGCCCTTACAGTGGGTGATGTTGATATTATGGTAGCTGCGGGAGGTATTTACCTCCACGTGTAAACCTAACGAGAATAGAATATTCCGGGAAGCAAGAAGAAACCCGAATGAATTGGCTAATAACCCTAGAAGACAAGTCAGCTCAAGAAGATAATTGGTATTAGGTTATTAGCCTCCAAGAGAAGAAGTCAGCCAGAAGAAATATTATATACTAAGTAAATAGACACCCAGAATGAGAAGTCGGCCCAGGCAGTTAGCCAGAATTAGTATATATACAGGAGGTCAGTCTTCATTATGGAAGACATTCTCAAAATTGCAGAGCTCACTTGTGCGCATTGCAGTTAGCCAGTTTGTGCGCAAGTTTGGAGGAGAAGTTGTCCTTGCAGCTGCTGCAGCTAGCAGATTACATTTTGGCTTGGACTATCTCTTGGTTATGGTTTGGACTATCTGATTAGCTCTTCTTTAGTGCGCTATCCTCGGAGAAAGGTGCGCTACCCTTTGTTTGGCTACCTAGCCTAGGGTTTGCTTCCGAAGTGATTCTCTGTCAAGGTTAAGGTGCTCGAAGGGTGGCTTCGGCCTATGGTTGGGTGACAATAGTGATATTGTCTATGGTAAAACGARCACATCCATCATATTCTAACAGGTTATGGGCCCACACCTCCTTCATTCACTCTAACCACTGAAAGGGAGCATAGCCATAAGGATATTAAGCTCGTTGAAGAACTGTCGCTAGGGTTTCTAGCAGGAGCAGTCACCAAAGCACTGTCACTAGGGTTACTAGCAGGTGTAGTTGCAGAAACCCTAACCCTCTCGTTGAGGCACCTTAAGTGAAGGGATTGACCTAATTTCCGGAAAGACCAGTGTGCCCTCGCCTAGCACATCTCCTGGTACTCTCAGCAAGCCAAGACGTCAAGTTTGAGTTTTTGGTCAAATCTAGGGTTGACCAAGTCAAAGCAACCATGACTTACTCTATGAAATCAAAAAAAAAATTAGATGGAGCTTCTAACTTCAAAGTGTGGAAGACAAGGATTGACCCCATCCTTGCCAAGAATAAAGTGTTAGATATCGTGAAAGGAAAGATCGTGTAACCAGAGTTTGAAGAAGGAAAAGAGAAGGAACCGCAGAACGTTGCAGTTATGGAAAAGTTCAAAGACAGTGATATCAATGCCATGAGTATCATAGTGGACTCTATAAAAGACCACTTGATACCCTAGATCAAGGTTACCGGAAGTTCCCCCCGCCCCCCCGGGCTTCGAAGCCCCGAAGCTCAATCTGGGCGGGTGCGTCCTGGAAGCGCCCTCTGAAGTGCGACTCAATTTTTGGAAGCGCGCTTCGGGGTTCTTAAGCACGATTCCTGCCATTTTCGAAGCGTCCCCCTCCGAAGTGCGCTTCCAAATTTCTGGAGCGCGCTTCGGAGGTCGCTTCACAGGCGCTTCCAAGGAAGGCCCACACGCTTCCAAGGGGGAATGAGGTGTTTGGGTGTGCAGGTGAGGGTTATTTGTCCTTACTAGGGCTATTTAAAGAGGTC
>JZKD02S1663269.1:538914-559422 GCA_000966675.3 Picea glauca
TCCGCCGCAGCCTAGCTTCGTAACTTCGGCGTTCGGGGAGTTTGATGCTATAACATCTTTGTTCTCCCGAAGTAGGACTTCGTTGGACTTGCCTCGGCGTAGATCCAATGGCCAAGGGGACTTCGAAATACCCTCGGATCTGCGGCTCGCGTTACTTCGCGATTGATACATGGATCAGGGTTTAAAGGTGGGACAGGTCTATCTACCACGGTCAGGGAAACCGCCAGGCATTGGTCAACCTCGTGGGTAACCGTAACAACCAGTTGCCTTCGGTTGGTTTACAAATGGTAAAGTCGTAACATTCTAGAGCTATGGATTGCCAGAGTTCCGAAGCCAAAAATGCTTAGCTCCTTTCGGGCCTAGCGCAGGGTTCCCAGACCTTGGTCATATGGGCCCTCCGAAAACTCTCATGGCTACACACTAATCTCTTAGCCGTGATTTGGTTAAGGACACAAGCATGAGCCCTTGGTCACACAGGTGAAAGGTCTAAAGGAGGCACCCTCCTTCTGTCGAGTTTGAACTTGGTAGTCCCACGAAGGTAGATTCAAGAGGTCAATAGGGCTTAGGCAATCCAGTTAATCCTAGCCCAACTCTCTTGCAAACTCACATCCCAATCTCTCTAGCTACTAAGTTGGGGTAAACAAAAGACCATTCAACGCATGGGTTCACCGAAAAACAATAGACATTTCTACCTTAATCATTCAATACAGAACTTAGTCATAAACATATGTATATATTCAATCACCATTTCCATTTCAATACACAGAATATGAAAATACTTATCAGAAACCAAAAATCATGAAGCGACTGCTGAAAGGGGTGCCTGTTTCCACCCAACCATAGGCACAGCCACTCCTGAATGGATTTACCATTGACCACCCCCTAACTAGACCACAATGCTCTGAGAGACTCTTTCTTCTTGCTCAGCGACAGTCAAGGACAGACGTTACTCTCCTCTTCCCACGGGATCCTGGCAACCGATTTTCTCTGTACCAAGCAAGGAGGTCTGTAACAAGTACTTCTACAGTCACTCGCCAGCCCTATCTATCAGCTTGGACTGAAAACACTGCCAACAGTTTCTTGCACCCAGAACGAGCTTATTTCCCAGTTCTTCTTCGAACCAGAGAGTTGCAAGCACTCTTTTCTCTTCTCAAGGTTGGTCTTTCGACTCTGCTCTCTCGCAATCTGCCTCTGCCCACGAATTACCTCTTTTCTTGCCTTCCTCAGCAAGGTTGCGTGGGTCTGAATCCCCAGCTCGTGGTCAGGTCCGAAAGTCTTGCAGATGGATACTCTGCCCCATCTCCTCATTAACTCTTGAGGAGGACTCTTCCAGCTACCATTCTGACTAGTAATTCATTTCTAAGCAAGAGTTAAAAGCCAATTTTGAAACCTTCGAGATGCTTCGCCCAGGGGTCCCCGAGAAAGCAGTGAAAAGCTTCTCAATAAGAAAAGGTGACCCACAAGATAACATAAGCACTCAAGGTACTAGTTGATGGATAGGAAGTCTCATCACGAGCCGGCCTATTATGACCATGGGCATGTAGCGGTATGACATTACCACCTATCTGGTCACCAAACCAGGGTAGTGGCTCTTGGTGGCATAGCCAAGAGAAAGGGGATCTCATCACGAGCCAGCCTTCTTATTTTCGTGAAATTTTTGTGGATAACACTGTCACCTCTGGTCATCAAGCCAGGATAGTGGCCCTCAATTATTTCCTTGAAGCATAAGAGCAAAAGATTAAAAGAAATAAAGCTAAGAATAAAAGGCAATGAATGGGCTAGGAAACAATTGCATTCATGACAAGGTGCAGCTCGCCCTCCACAAAGGCACCCACAGGTAAGACTACATTTCCCTGTTATCACATGCACCCCATGCCCAAATACTTACCCCATGCCACCTCATACACTTACATGACTTGGACTAGATTCCACCTGGGAAACAACCCAAACTTAAGAGAGGTTAGCCCAATAGGACACCCTGAGACCCTCTCCAAAACTAACTTGTCAAATTGCATAACGTCTTTGAGCATCCGTTTGGGCTTAAGGGGGGTTTGATGCACATGTTTAGGTAATTTAATTATTGGATGTGATTTACATGCTATGTTCCTTGTGACTTATGAACCCCTGGAGGGCTTACTTGTTCCTACAGGACCTTGCCTGGTGGACAGGTACATTGAAGGATAGTACCATGAAGAAGGAAGTTGTTGCCTTTGGAGGCACTATGGCAGGCCTTAGATGGACGAGCCCTACCTTCATTCACTTGGACGATGGCCTTGGGAGGCCTAGAGACCATCCATCTAGCGCATAACGTCATATTGGAGAGGCTAGGGCTTCATGCAGTGATGCCTCAGTGAAAGAAGGGAATTTGCACTACGTTTTGGTAGTAGATAGTAAGATTGAGCCCTAGGAGGGGCAACATTCCATCATTAGAGGCAGGACTTCCACCATGAGAGCTCAACGTCACCCTAGAAGGGCATGACGTCACCCCTAGGGGGGTTTTCAGTAGCAAATTAACTTTATTTAGCCCAGAAATTAATTTTTGTTTGAAATTGTCCAGGTCAACCCATCTTTTTGACCTAAAACTTAATTAAGGTCACAATTTTGTAAAAATAAGGCAAAAGTACATTCATTTTTGGGGATAACTTGTCATTGGACAAGAGGACTGAAATTTTCGCCCCTCTTGGGTTATTGGCTAAAATAAGGAGGCGCTACTCTTGTTTAAGGCTTATCTTTGCAACTTGGATCAATTTTTGAAGTTTTATGGTGATCTTGCATGGTATATTCATGATTATTCTTGGTGCAAGTAGGTAGAATCTGCATTTTGTCATCTATTGAATGGTTTATCGTATGGTTTTATTTGCTCATACAAGATTATGAAATTGCATGGTATATTTAATGCTTGAAGTAAGAAACTTAAGGTGCTACTTTCTTATCTTTTTATTTGACAAGCTTTCACTAAATTGATCTAGTAACTAGTGAAACCCTAGAGCCCTAAAGTGCTAGCATTCTAGAGGTTTGCATTTGGTTATTGTTGCTAAGTATTTACTCCATAAAAAGGCTAAGAAGAGAAAGGCGCTAGGGCCTAGAAGTGCCTACACCCTAGCACTTTGTTTCTTGAGGTCAAAATCTAGGAGGACTTAAGTTGCTATTCCTCCTAGACTTTTTCCCTCTTAGACTTTTGTGTATTATCATTAGTTAGCATCCTTAGAAGAAGCCACCATCTTTGACTCCATTACCCTAGAAAGGCACTAGTCATTGTCTTCTTCCCTTTGACAAGCAACCTTAAACTTTCAAACTCCCTTGTCAACTTGACTATTTCACTAACCTAGCTTGCTGCTGCTACAGCAATCATTTTGCAGCTCTAACAAGCACACTAACTAAGTTAACCTACCCAGAAATTTGCACTAACCTATGCATCATCACCCTAGGGTTTAGTCTTCCCTTTGCTACCTTTCTAAAGTGCAAACCCTGAAGTTGTTACTGCTGTCATAGCTGCTGTTACAGCCTAACAGCCTTAAAAACTCATCCATAAAATCACTAAACATTTGTACTAAGCAAACTGTAATCATTGGATGTTGAAGTAGTTGTCTTATTGCTTCATTATAGTACTTTTCTGAAGTGGTTTCTATTGCTGTCATCATCATTAATTAATTCTGTTCTAAGTGTTTGGACAGCCATTTAAGTCCTTTATTGACTTGTATTAATCTTCAAAACGTGAGTGACAAAGTATTATCAAGTTTGCAAGACCTTCTATATCATTTCTTGTCACCATAACTTGCAATTTTCAAGATACATTGCTGCTACTACAATCTCATATTTATTATATATAACTTGTTCTAGCAACACATAATTTGTCTAAGAAGTCATTAATTATAATCATTTATATCATTGTTACTACTAATGTTTGATGTTTCACTGGTAAAGGGCAGGTACAAACCCACTTTAACTTTCCCTTGGCCCTTTAAACTTTACCCAAAAGACTCCTTCCGTTGAGTGACCTAGAGAGAGGGGTGGGTTTTCACCACGTCTTTCTTTCCTTCATCAACCAACTAGGTCCTGGGACATCTCCCTTGGAGTGAGGTTTTCCTCCTAAATAGAAAGAGGTACCCTATTGGGCTGACAGTGATAGGACTACCTCCGTGTTACGTCAATCTCGGCCTACTTGCCTTTGGGCTTTGGGCAAGTACAGATTGTGCAATAACATGTATATAACAATATCAGAAGTGTGGCAAAACAAAAAAAAGTGAGAGTGTCCATGGTAGGAGTTGGACAACTCAATAATAGCTAAGGGGGAAATATCTGAAGATGAAGACGATGATGTCACTATCTCTTGGATTTGATGGTCGATGGCGAGGAGAGCAAGAGGGGGGGTCGCGTTGGCTCACTTTCGGAGTCCTCAAGTACCATCGGGGGATCTGACTGTATGGCCCTGGGGGGGATGTAGGAGCGAGGAAGCTCAGTTCTCCTACCATTCGAGGTCGAAGGAAAGAAGCTTTGGATAGACCTCTAACTACTCCACTAAGGCTGGGAGGAAATATGACGAGTGAGAGGTGCCCTACTCTGAATCTGTCTAAAGTTGAACCCTCTGTCACTATGAGGATGCGTGGTCAAATGTATGGGCTTGCATCTCCGAAACAGTCTCAAACATATCGATCAATCTCCCAGGGGGAGGCTGAGAGGAGACCCGAGGTCTCACCACTCTATGGTATGAAGTACTATGGGACTCGGACTGTCGTTTGTTACTCCGATCTGATGGAAGGGACTAGAAGTTTGAGTGATCCTCCCAGTCTGTCCCGAGTGGGGTTAGGCATGCAAGAGCTAGGATCTATGACTAAGAATCACCCTGATGAAAAGAGCTAGGCACCTTTGACCCTAATATCGAAAGAAAGTAGAGAGGGATCCCTCTGAGTCCCTATAGAGGCAGTAGTAACGTCCTCTGATCTCATAGTATATGGGACAGACAACGGAAAATGAGGTGCATCTCTGTCTCTGGCTCCTGTAGGTGACACATCTGGAAGATCCTATCAAAACATGGGATATGATGATCAGTCTCCACTCGGAGTCGATCAGAATCGACCCGGAGTTGTCCCAGAGGGATCCTGAGTGAATGCATCCAATGTATGTACGTGTATGGCGACGGACAATGATACCATCCTGCAACTCCAAAAAGTGCTCTAAGTAGAAAGACATCTTCGAGCCTAGCCTCGTCGTGGGTGACATCCAGGTGACCTGAATATATAGTCTGTATATGTCCTCTCTGATGTTACAGTTCACAATCTATCTAGTTGGCAAGAGATGGATCAGCACATCTAAGGAGTACCTAAAGGGGGGAAGGCACTCTAGGGAGATGATCATCGATAGGAGAAGTTGGGATGCCTCTGAAAACCAACCTCGTGCACGGCCTGTGGAGTGATCCGAGGCAAGGGCCTCTGAAGAGAAAATTGCTAGATAAAGGTACCGCTCTCTCCTGGTAGCAGAGTGCCTGAAATATCTGACTCTATGAATGAAGGAAATCAAGAGAAAGATAACCTCAAGGCGAAATGGTTGGACACTGAACTCTGCCTGAATAATGGATTGTGGAACTGTATGTTTTCATCTGATGATTCGCCTAAGAAACAAGGTCTGAACTCTCTCCAACTGAGCTCAATCTGTCTGTATCAAGCTCGGTCCCCAGATCTTTGAACCATAGAGTTTTTTGGGTTTGATAATCGCCTCCATGAGGTAGAGTTTGGACGAGATGTCCTGAAACTGACCTTGGAAGCATTGTCTCTCGATGAGGGCTAGGGACCCATACCTTTCGTTGAGTCAAGGCCAAAGGGCTTGCCGCATGCCAAAATGAGGCCCCATGAACTAGACCCCCAAGTAGGTGTAAGTTGTGTTGATCTCAATCTCTCCCCCCCTAAAGTATAAGTGTAAATCTGTGAGAGGGCGTTATGAAGCATTGGAAATCATGACCTTGGTTTTACCCAAGTTGACCGTCAACTGTCAAAGGTCATAAAATCTCGCAAGGGCATCAATCTGCCTCTGTAAGCCCTCAAGAGTAGAGGCCAATAGGATCAAATCATCAGCAAAAGGCATTGATATTTTCATTGCTAAAGAACTATCTTCTCCATTCCTAACATCACTCATACTATTCTTGTTTTCCTTGATATAAAAAAGAGGCAAATTTGGGTTATGTCATAAGATCATATTGTTTATATATATTCCATAGCATGCCCTAATGTACATGGTAAACATTAAATCCATTGGGCTAAGTTCATTTCCCAATAAGAAAACTTCAAATAATCAAGAAAGAGTACAAAGTAAATGCCTTACCTATCAATCTCAAGGATAGAGGAAGCTCGGATTTAAGCAACTTCAGAGAATGATGTAAAATGTCATCTTTTGAGTAAATATACAATTGTAAAGAAACTGCTCTGGTTCGGACCTACAATTACAGTTGAATTTTCATTATACTCTATGGAAAATGGAACAATTAAATTGCAAAAATTATCAAACATCATAGTTACACTTTGACATGACATACCCATCAAGGAATTATTTCATCATCCTTCAACTTCTCAATGAACTCTCATACAAGTTATTTCTTCACAAATATATGGGTAGAAACCAAGATAAGCAATGGAAAATAACAAAAAAATCCAAGCATTCCAAAAAATGATCATGAAGTCAAATAAACATTAAGTCTCATATGGATTACAATCATAGTTGCGATATACCTCAAACGATATAGTCTTCAGCTTAAGTGTTAATGTACGCCCACGGATACCTTCCTTTTCCATGTCTTTTGACAATGTGTTGGCAATGTCATCTACAAAATGAGACAGAAAAGAGTTTTAAAAAAATATTATGAGCTTCAAACATGGAAAATGTATTCAACGTAGCTATGCCATGCATCTTATAAGAAAGATAACATAATTTTTGCCTCAAAATCAACCAACAAATCACTACATCTGGCATAAAATTAAAATCTCGCTGATTGAATTACCTTAAACCAAGCCAAAGTAGTTGACATTTATACAAGTTTGGCACCTAGTTGAGTGTTTTATAGAGTATTTGTGTTGCATAGTGTCACATATCAATGTAATATTAAATCATGCACACACTAGGTATAAAGAAAATAGAGAGAGTATTATTGAATATGAGAAAACAGATGTATAAAACTCATGTCTCATGACAAAAAATAACTCAAACAACCGACTACCATTCGTTTAATGTATAACTAAAGACTATTTAACACTTTACATGTTTTAACCTTACTTATTAATGTAATATGGGCCTTTATTGCATTATGTCCTAAGTCATTTTATTATCTAAAAATAACACCTAATAAATACATGATATGCCCATTAGACTATGCCAATTTCATCACCCTCCCTTAATGGTCATATTGGAATTATGCCAAAAAATTGCAAACTTATCTATGCAAAGAATATCAAAGATGTTTGCAGCTTGACCATGAATTGTGATGTAGCTTGAGATCCTTACTCACGATCAACCACTAAATATGATGATAGTAAAAATCAACACGCTGGAAACTCTCCATTTTGTTGTCCATAACCTCACATCTCAAGATGTCTTCTACATGCACCACATGTCTCTCTCAATTGCACTCCACAAATCATCTTTTAATTCTACCACAAAGTGTAACAAAAATCCCATTGTATGACCTATATCTAGCATGGTTCATGCAAGACACGAGAAGTAACCAACCTCATGTCTAACCATTGATTCATTGGCTGAATTAGAGTCGATGTTGGCTGAAAAATTCAGCCTACCTTCTGTAGATGTAGAAGATGATATATACTCCAACATGTGCATATTTTGCACATCTAGGTAGCAACGTATATCATCTCTCAATAACCATGCATTTGCAACCTGCCAAAACCTGTAATGAGCCCTATTTACAAGATCCCTATTACATGCAAACTGCACCTATTGTGGCTGATTTTACACATCACTCTTTAAATACCCCTTACAAATCCACCAACCAAATTGTTGCCATCACTGGTGCTAACCAGGATATGTCCAACTTCACTATAGAAGCAACTTTGTACACATCGGGGGCTTTGAGTGGTTGTTCCTGCACACCATAACCCCGAAAGGTGGGGGGTGTTGTAAGTCCAAGGGCCTCTCCACCACCTATGGTTGACCAATTGGATGTGTAATACTTGATTTGGTATATTAGAGAGAGTGGATGTCCGATCCTTGAATCTGATCTGTGGGATTGAGTGAATAAACTTGTTGACTACTCGGTGCTCCTATTGTACACCTCAATAATTTTAAGCACTAGTCAAAGGAGCAACAACTGGTTCAGGTGGTTGCATTGTTTGGGTGGAAAATTGACCTTTGAGTGTGACTTCCCCCTAGTTGACATCCTTCTTGTGGAGTGTTGGTTTGGACCAATGGCTGATCATCGACAAGGCGAAAGGCTACAAGTACCTAATGTTTCCACTGCTACATATTCATTTGCTTTGATGAGCTACCTGATTATTCAGATATGGTTGATTTATTAGATTATTTAGTTGTGGTTGATTTGCTATATTTCTTAGATGTGATTAAGTTAATTACTTGGAATTAAAGGAAAAAAATATACATGTGCTAGCAGGTAACACCCTCCCAGTCAGCCATGCTGGATACGGTTGTTACACCAATGTAATGGAAGTCTATAAAGAAAGTTGCTTAAAGAGGTTTGACTATTGGACGAATTTTGGCAAATGTGTAAAGTTAGGAAAGATTACATCAAACAAATTCCTAGACCTAGATTGAGATGAACAACTCAAAAAAGAAAAGAGGTTCATTCCAATGCAATGGAGTTTGTCCTTTCTGAAGCTTTGTCGACCACCAAAGGATTGACTCTCTACCAATGATATTCATAAGTAGAAACAAGATGCACATTATATAAACATGATATTAGTGAATTGTACAATTGCCACCTTGCCAAATTGGGAACATAACAAATTTGGAAGAAGAGATACCATGTTCAACTAAAAAGTTCTAGTTGAAACTTAAAAAGAAATTGTTGCTAAGCATACAGATCACACCCAATTGCCAACAATGAATTCATTTGTGCCAGTTCTAAAAGAATACAATGATCAAGCTTCTTCGGTCAAATCCAAGTCAAAAAACATAGAAAAGTAAAGATTGTAGTAATTCAGTCATCAAACCAAAGACTCTAGAGGAGGATTATAAGAAATTAGAAAGCTCAAGTACATCTAACAATAGAAACATAGCACGCCAAGTGGGTGTGGATGAGGCCAAGTGCAACTCCCAAGTGATTTTTTGACATTAAAGCTTCCTTTGACAATTAATAAAACAAAATATGCATCACTTTAATACAAAAAGGGTGGACCACAAACGCAACCATAGCCTCTAGCACGAGCTATAAGCAAAACTCAAAACTAGGTTGGCTTATGCTAAAACACTAGAGCATATAAGAAGTAGCAAAATAGTAGCTAAATTCCCAACACCACAAACACTAAACAGGAATACCCACATCCGATGGAGGCTTATCATGATCACTTGGGGTCGAGCCCCATTCAGTAACTGTAGGAGGCTCCTTAAGGGGTGGCTCCCATCCATCACAAGTCATCGACCTTTGGGGCCTCAAGCTGCTCCAAGATAACAAGAGCAAAGGTGGGAAACTCCTTGCCCCCCGCACGAGGGACTATAACATTGTGAGCCAGCTCTCACCTCTCTCTAACCAATCTGTCAACCCTATGTTGGCCACTCTAATGTTATTATGCAGAGGGAACCCTGGAGGGCCCTAGTGGCTCTCGACTCATCGTGCACAAGGCATTCCCACGATAATCTAGGAATTGTTGTAGGTGGTCCTGTTATCACAAAATCTGGCACTTGTGCAAAGCCTTCACAAGATGCTAAATTAGTGTAACATATGGAAGTAATTGCCACTGTAACCTAAACAAGTACTTCCTTTGTTTTAGTGATGGATGAGGATCCAACACAAGGGAGCCTTCCCTTGCAAACTCAAGGGATCCTATAGCAAGCTAAAGGCAAGTCTACGGCCCCCTATCTTGGTCACATGGTGAGATAGGCTCGGTCTAGGAAAAGGTCAAAGTTAGAATGAAATTAGACAAGGTAATTGATCGTGTGTGTGTGCATTCAATGATAAATGCCAAGTCTAAGGAAAGAAGAATAAGCCCTAGAACACTAGCTATCAAAGAGAATAGATTGTTGTAATGAAACTTATGATAAAGACAATATGCTTCAGCAATATTTGATTTGTAACAGAAGCAAGTTAGCAGTCCTAAAATCAGCAAATACTTATGAGAAAAGATGCCAATTAGTGAGTAGAATACGTATGAGAGGTTAGACAATGATTGTACTTATGTGATATCATGAGATTAGGCTAATTACTTGCAATATGCTCAAGCCCTGGTCGCTGTAATAACATTTACAACAGCAGCAAGTAAATGGCTTAAAATGAAAAGCATTGAGTTGAAAAGAGAATGAAAATACAATAAAGCACCTAAACTAACAAGTAGCTTTGAGAGAGAAGGTGAAAATTAAGGTTTTATCTCACTTGTGATTAAAAGACTACTGTCGTTTTCAATTCTTGGGCAAATGGTGTTAATTTTTGAGCTACTATTAGGTTTCTTTTCAATTTACTAGATAACAATAGCATAGGTAGGATCACTGAGAGAAACGCAATCACAAGATACACAGCATTTATCCTGGGAAACCCTCATGGGGAGAAAACCCAGCAAAAACTTCCTTAATATAGATAACCAATACAATGCCAAGACAGTAAACCAAAACACTAGAGAATATGCAACATTGAGCAATGCGCCTCTCTCTTCCTTCTTCTCCCAACTGCAACTACCAAACTTGCGCACTTGATGAGTGAATGAGTGCGTGAACAAATGAGGCGCTAGCCTCCTTTATTTATACTCGCCGGTAGGCGCTGGAAACGTGTCTCTTCACTGGGCAGGGCCAACTTCTCTTCTTAGTGGTTAAAACCACTTTAATTAGGCCAGGGGACCGACTTCTTAATTTGCATAATATAATTTGGGTTTGACCAATCCACAAAAGGGGATTTGGTCAAGTACAAAGCCCAACATGATCAATCCACAAAAGGGGATTGATCTGACGAATAATAACTCAATAATAAATAGAATACTCTTTGCAGTTACAATATTTCAACACTCCCCCTTAACAACAAGGGTATTCTACAACATCATCAAGAGAGAGACAGGGCACCAACATCAACAGTATCTGGAACATTGACTGGCATATCTATAAATCATCGAAAGTTTTTCTCATCATCAATATCATCATCCACAGCAAGGAGCTGGAATGGCATCATCATCATCTGCATCAACATGGATTAGTATAACACTAATACACATCATCATCAATAACAGCAAGAGGTTGATACAACATCGACAACAACAGCATCACGGCACGAAGGCTGGAGCATCATCAACACCAACACTAAGTTGGAAATCTTCAGCACGAAGTTGGCATCACATCAACATAAGCACGAAGCTGGAAATCTTCAGCACGAGGCTGGCATCTCATCTTCCAACAAATATTCCCTTCTTTCCTGAAGGGTTCAGCTTGGTTCTCTTCTCTTTCGGAATGTGTACAAATACTAGACAACCAAATATTTTGAGATGGCTTACTTCTAGCTTCTTTCCGAAGAACATCTCTTCAGGGGTTTTGAACCCAAGAGCACTATGGGATAATCTATTCTGTACATATACTGTTGTTCTTGTTGCTTCTACCCATAAGTGCATTGGAAGATCTTGATCGTGGATCATAGTCTTCACTGCTTCCATTATAGTTTTGTTCTTTCTTTTTGCTACACCATTTTTTTGAGGATTGTAGGGAGTGGTGAGCTCCCTCTTAATCCTTGCATCTTTGCAAAAGCTTACAAACTCGTTTGAGGTGCATTCTCCTTCATTATCTGTTCTGAGTATCTTGATCTTTCTTTCAGAGAGATTCTCTATCAAGGCTTTGAATTCCTTGAATTTACCAAACACTTCATCTTTTGATTTCAAAAAGTAAACCTAGGTTTTGCGAGAATAATCATCAATGGATGACATATAGTATGCATAACCACTAAGAGAGGTTGATGGCATTGGGCCACAGACATCTGAGTGGATGAGTTCCAAGACTCTTTCTGTTTTACTCTCCCTCTTCGGGAAAGGATTCTTTATGTTCTTTCCTCGTGCACATCCATTGCACACACCTTCATGATCAACTTTGAATTCTGGTAGACCTGTGACTACCTTGCTCACATATGGTAATGCCTTGTAGTTGATGTGAGGTAGTCTTTTATGCCAAAGTTCACATGGACTTTCAATGGAATGAGTCAAGGATGCAACTAGGTGACCTTTTAGCTTATACAAGCCACCTTCTTCTGTTCCAATAAAAATTGCATCTTCTATGGTTTTTCCTTTAGGCCACATAAGAACTTCTCCATCTATGAAAGCAACTTTGAAGCCTTTCTTCTCTAAAGCTGAGATAGAAAGTAAGTTCTTTGTCGAACGTGGTACATATAGTACATCCTTCATCTTCATTGGGGTTCTTGAATCAAGTTTGTAATTGGACTCTCCCACACCTTTGATAGGGTATTGATAATCATCTCCAAGTGTAACTTTCTGGGGAAAGTTCTTTTCTGTAAGGCTAGAGAGAATGTCTCTTTGACCTGTCATGTGCTTGGAAGCACCACTATCTATGAGCCAAGTATCCTCACCAGGTGACACTGATCCTGAGAGGGCAGAGATTAAGACATAGTCCTCAATCTGTTCTTTAATCATCTTTGAGGGTGATGGTGCCTTTTGTTTCTCTTCTTGTATTATTCTTTCTTACCTGGACAATCTTTAGCAATATGTCCCATCTTATCACAATGGTAGCATTGATAAGAGGAGAAATATATTTCTCTTCTTTGACCTTTCTGAAACTTCTGGAATCTTCTTGGAGGGTGAGATTATTTATGAGAGTTGTTGAATCTCTTTGGGGGGTGGGATTCCTTATGTTGATGAGTCTCCTTCTGGAAGTGGGACCTTTTCCTTCCTCCTTTAGTATGAGCAACTAGGGCTTGATCTTCATCTCTTGATAGTACTGCTTCTCGATTAGCTACTCTTGTTTCTTCTTGAACACATTCTTCCCAAAGACTATCAAAATGTAGTTCCTCCTTTCTGGCACAAATGGTTTGGATGAACGCATCCCAAGGTCATGTGAGACCATTAAGAGTTGTCATTATGAGTTCATCCTCATCTAGGGTGTCTCCAATTGCTTCTAGTTGTTCCATGAATTGAGAGATTCTAGAGAAATAGTCATGGACTGTTTCTCCATTTTGCATCCTTGTACTTTTGAGTTGAGTTCTTAGATTCATCTTTCGGTTGATGTTCTTTCCTTCATACATTCTAGCTAGGGCATCAAACATTTCTTTTGGAGTTTTCTTTGAGGCCACTTGAGGGATCAAGTGATCTTTAATGGAGTCTGCAATGATCCTTTTGGCCCTAACCATGTCCTTCTTGTACTTTGCTTTGGCTATAGCTTCTTCGGGTTCTGGTACATCTTCCTTTATGAAATTGAGAGGTCATTCTCTTCAAGAATGAGTGCAATCCTATATTTCCAGGCATAGAAGTTTTCCACACCTTCTAACTTGTCAACAAGCTTAGTGCTTGTAGACATCTTGACCTGGAGCTGGGAAAATGACCAAAAATTAAAAATTCTCATAATTTAAATCTGAACTTTACCAAGACGTGCGCTTGGCTGAGGTGAGTAGCCTGCTACAGTCAGATTTCAGAAAATCCAAATTTTACCCCTTCAAACTGGGCTTGCGGAAAACTGGACTTGTACTTCTGGTAATGGTTTTGGTTTCCTAGTTTTCCGGTTTTCTGGTACCAATGAAAACTAGGGTTTCACTTTTCGGGAGTTTTGTCCACTAGAAAAGTGCACTAAGGCTATCAAAGAGTTCGCTAGGCTGGGGCACACTTCCTTGATAAGTTTTAGCCTGAAATTCCTCTTCATTAAAAAGCCCTAATTTTCTTGTACAGCGACAATGACGTTTTTGCTTATCCAGTGAAAGGTGCTCTCTTCAGCTTAGCTCTGATACTATGTTAAGTTTCGAGCTATTATTAGGTTTCTTTTCAATTTACTAGATAACAATAGCATAGGTAGGATCACTGAGAGAAACACAATCACAAGATACACAGCATTTATCCTGGGAAACCCTCATGGGGAGAAAACCCAACAAAAACTTCCTTAATATAGATAGCCAATACAATGCCAAGACAGTAAACCAAAACACTAGAGAATATCCAACACTGAGCAATGCACCTCTCTCTTCCTTCTTCTCCCAACTGCAGCTATCAAACTTGCGCACTTGATGAGTGAATGAGTGAGTGAACAAATGAGATGCTAGCTTCCTTTATTTATACTAGCTGGAAGGCATTGGAAAAGTGTCTCTTCACTAGGCAAGGCCGACTTCTCTTCTTAGTGGTTAAAACCACTTTAATTAGGCCTAGGGACCGACTTCTTAATTTGCATAATATAATTAGGGTTTGAACAATCCACCAAAGGGGATTTGGTCAAGTACAAAGCCCGAAATAATCACTCCACAAAAGGGGATTGATCTGATGAATAATAACTCAATACTAAATAGAATACTCTTTGCAGTTACAATATTTCAACAAATGGAGTCAAGCAACACATCAATGGAAGTTAGATAGCCAAGAAAACTTAGAAATTTGAAGCCCTAGGACTATACGCTCATAGGCCTAGGATTAAACTTCCCAAAGACTAACCCTAGGGTTTATACCCTCATAAACCCTAGTGTCGTCTCCTTCTCCTAGGACATATAGCTTGAAAATCTAAGTGAACTAGCTCAAACCCTAAAGTTTATCCCCTTATAAACCCTAGATCTTCAACTAGCTAAGACAAACCCTAGGGGTATAAACATTCTTAACCCCTAGACAAGGTCTTAAATGCTTCAACAAATTAAGATGAATGAAAAAGGGAGGGGGATAAACAATCTTAATCCCTCATTAGTGTTTATAACAAAATGAACCTAGCATATACAGTAACAAGCAACAATTAACCATCTAATAGAGCATCCACCATAATATACCATGAACAACACTTAGACTTGAAGAAGAACACTTACTAATCCAAGTCACTATGCATGAGGAAACCCTAATTTCATAAGGCATCCATCAAAACAAGAGAAGAATCCACAATATCATCCATCCACAATTGCACATAAGAACTCCATAGTAGAAAAGAAGAGAGCAATAAAAGTGATTCTCCACAAGTTGTGAGTTGTGATTTAGCCTTGAGGTAGCACTGGCCTCTTTATATGACGCAAACCTAGCGCTATAACCCCTCAAATCTCCCCAAAATACAAATAATCCATGATACAAGTGAGATAGGTCAAGCCCAACCCCTCAAATCTCCCCAAAATACAAATAATCCATGATACAAGTGAGATAGGTCAAGCCCAACCCCTCAAATAGCCTCTAACGCAAAGATACAATGAAAATATCATAAAACATCTCATCAAAAGGTGACACGTGTGGTGTAGAAGCCTCCAAAGACTATGACGTCATCCTCCAAAGGTGAAAAGTTGCCTCCAAACTCCACATCTCTCCATAAAAAGATGCAATCAATATCAAAGGTCATGTCTCTCACCCAAAGATCATGTCTCATCACCATCAAGTGCCAAGTCATCATTGGTATCCCCATTTTGTGGGATAACTAAGGAGATCATGTCTCGAGGCCCTCATGTTGCAGATATGGAGTGTCGAAAGACTACATGACCAACAATGTCCACTTGCACATGTGGAAGCCTGCTCTATCACCACATTCTTATCCATTGTCAGCGCATCCACCACACCAGCCAACTTCTATAAGGCAGATGAATCTTGTTGCATGCGGTACAAGTCAGGTATTGTGGCAGGAAATCACCCAAATATTTAAGGCGTTTAAGCATGTTGTATTTGAGCTACTTTTGATTATAGAACGCATGCTTGGACATTATGCTTTTGACCCTGTTTCACCTTGGTAAGTGTCATAGATTTCCTAGTAAGTGGCCAACCTTTAAGGAAGGTTTGCAACTAAGGGTCCCTTCAGGGGTTGTCGTACCATTCCCGACCATACGTACCACTTTCCACTCATTACATTACCATCATACTACCCTCTTCTAGGCCCTTTGACTTTAGTGACCCAAGAAGGGCATGTACCTCATTTCATGGGAAGAAGGGGCTGAAGGCCCAGAGGGATAAAAGCCTAGATATAAAACTCTTCCAAATGCCTAGATATAGACCTTCCAAATGCTTCACCCAGGGATCCCCAAGAAAGCAATGAAACTCTTCTCTATAAGAAATGGGGGACCCACAAGAAATAAATCATAGTGAATACTTAGGGGGTTAGTTGGAGGATGGGTGGTCTCATCACGAGTCGGCCTATCATGATCATGGGTATTTAGCGGTATGACATTATCATCATCTAGTCACCAAGTCAGGGTAATGGCTCTCAGTTACACGACTGAGAGAAAGGGGGTCTCATCACGAGCCAGCCTACTCTTTTCCACAAGGCATTTGTGAATCACATTGTCATTATCTAGACACAACGCCAGGACAGTGGCCTTCAACTCGTTGCTTAAAACATGAAAGAAATAATGAATGGAAAGAAGATGGCCTTGGAAAAAGTGCATCGCAAACGAAGGTGCCACACACCCTCTACAAAGGCACCCATAAATGAGATAATACAAGCCCTTGTATGTCATGAAACTCATCAACCTATGAAGTCTAAACCCCTTCCACCTCATCATCCACTACATAACCTTGAAAGGCCATCCTTGGGAGCATCCCCTACTTCAGGGCTTTGGTCTACCCAATAGGACCTTTATGATACCCCTCCCATACTTAAACTTGGTCAATTGTATAGGGTTTTTGAGCATTTGTTTAATTTGATGAGGCAGTTTTGATGCACATGTTTAAGTGCCTTGCTTATTAGATGTGGTTTACACTTGTCATGATATCTTTGACTTGAGATCTTTGGAGGGCGTACCCTTTTGTTTTGCAGTACCTTGCTTGGTGGCCAGTTTTGGGAGAACAAGCCTAGCTTGGGCTTCCATGGCGCAAGGGGCCCACAGGTTGGATGTTGTAGGCCCGCACACCGGATCACAGAGACATGCCTTTGGAGGCTTACATGGCATCATGGAGGATCTTATCCATCTCCTACTACCCAAACGACTTGCCAAGGAGAGGCAAAATGTCCTCTTTTGAGGGTAGACGTCATGCTTGAGGGGGTTTGATGGTGATGGAGTGATTGCACACGGGCACTTGGCATGTTTTGACTAGAGGAGACATGGATTGACCCTAGCACTTGATGAGGAGGCTCAAGGAGCCCCAACGACCACCATCCTCTTCTCCAACGACTTGCTCAAAGTGCCAAAACGCCCTCTAAAGGGGTGACGTCATCTTCTTTTTAGGGTTTCTAACGTGTTAAAGTGAATTTTAAATGAATTATTTGGTTAAAGGGGTAAGATAAGGGTTGTTGACCCCTTATCTTATGTTTTACCCTTTTGAATGTGAAAAAATTGTGTTAGAATTTTTGTATAAATAGAGATCATGTGAATCTCTTTTCATAACATAACTCTCCCATTGTGAGAAGTACTTAGCTGAAATTTTCGCTATTCTTGGTGATTATGGTCTTTCTCTCTTGTGAATTGTCTTTTGGTGAATGTCTCTTGGTGAATGGATGAGGAGGAGTGTTGAGCACCCCCTAAAGGCTTGCTCTCTTGGCTCTTGGATGAATTTTGCAAGGTAAACTAGGGTTTGATATCTCATTTTCTTGGATTAGGTAAGGAAAAATCTGCATATGCTATTTCTTTCTTGCTTATTTTGGTTATTGTTGGTGGAAACCCTAGGGAGGAGTATGTTAAATACACCCTCCATCATTGCTTCATCTCATGGTTAAGGTTACAAGTCTTTCTTTTTTGCAAGGGTTGCTAGGAGGAATACGACTGTGTATACCCTAGGGATTAAGAGGATTTACACCCCTAGGGTTGTTGTTGATCTAAATTGTGCTTTAAAGACCCCATTCACCCAATTTTAAAGGCACTAATCTGAATATTTTGCATTGGAGAAATAAAATAGATGCATTGGGAAATGTGATTTTCAGTCATTTAAACTTTTTGCAATTTGGGTTTTGTTTCTTGTGCCTAGAGCACCTCTCAGCTACTAGGGCGTCCCCTCTAAAGGGGTAGTTCTTTCTTTTGTTACAAACATTCATCTTCAGCCATTAGGGCTGCAGAAACCCTAATCTAACTTCTTCAATAACTCTTAAATCAACCACTTAAATTTGCTCAAAGTTTGCACACATAAACTACTACGCCTAGCGCACTTTTTGGTAGACTTTGGGGAAGTTTTAGTGGCTGATCTTCTTGCTGTAATAAGTTATTTGTTACAGCCATAAGGCTGATTTATATTGCTGCAGAAAGTGTTTACAACAGCCTTACCTTTTTATGCTAGTATCTTGGTCTTTAAATCTTGAGTTTCACAGTTCACTAGTGTTTAGCTAGTTTATCTCTTGCATCTTTCACTTGATTTCTAGCATTTGTTTAGCAGGTTATTGTGCCATTTCATTGCTGATATATACTGTTACTAACAGCTGCTAGTAGAGACAGCAAGCTTAAATTGCTTGTCCAATTGATATATTGCATTGTATACTTGGTTTTTTGTGTGTATCGGGTAGGTATTATCTCTTTGCAGGTCACTTCAAAGCTTTGTTAACCTCAAAACAACCCTCAAGACTCATTACCAAGTTCCCTTTTCCATCTAGAAACTTGACCTTTAGGGGAATCCGTCCATACATCACATTTTTCGCCTCAATCCCCCCTAGGGTCACCGGGATTCCCCCCTTGAGGTGACTACCTCACCTCTAAAGTGATGGGCACACCTGCCTAAGGTGATAGTGGGTAGGTGCTCTCTTAGTTGTCGCCATTTTGGTGGTTACTTGTGCGATAACAATCATCAAGAAGCATCTCTCTATGCTAGGTCCGATCAAACCTCATCAAACCATGATGTCATCTCCATGTGTGGAACGCTCAAGGGCTAGGGTGTGATGTCATGGGTGAAAAAGGCTCCATAACCTCTCCAAAGAGGTGTTTCATCATCTTCAAGTGCAACGTCATCAAACCAAACCCTAACATGCTCTAGGGTGTCTTGACCAAGGTGAGGGGCTTCTTGCCCTCTGAGTAACCATCAAGCTATATCTATAATATCCAAGCTCATTTGTTTATCATCCAAGGTCCAGGAGGTCTAAGAGGATGTGTTTGAATATGTCAAGTCATCATATGACCCAACTCTCTGCATCACATGTTCTATGTCCTGTATAAAATGCACAACGTCTTGGGTGAAATCATAAGGACGTCCTCTAAAGGAACATGTCAAGCGCACCCAAGTCAGTCAAAGCCAGAGAATCAAGTAAGACCAATAATCACAAGGTACAAGAGTCCTTAGAATCATATAAAGTAAGCCATCACTTAATACAAAATCCACATGAGCAATTCACATCAGATATCCCCTTCAAACTTCACATTAGCTCAAGACTTTATGCAATTTGGAAAATTTAAGTATGGGAGGACCATCAAAAGACCCTATTAGGTGTGACAGTACCCAGGTAGAGGAATAGTTCCCAAGAAAACCCATCAAATTGTAAGTATGGTGAATGAAAATGTGCTAGGATTACTTCATGGTGATGGAGTCATTAACATGCAAGGTACTGTGCTTGGTCCATTTCCATGAGTGCCTTTGTAGAGGGAGTGCTTGCTTCTTGAGATACCCTTTCCTCTACAATGTGTGTATTCCAAACCCCTTTCTTGCCTTTTGATATTCATTTTATGCATTGGAAGTCCCCTTTTCAGGTTTCAAGCACTTTCTTCTTTCTTTTCTTTCTTGTTGCGATTAGAACTAAGGGCGATCACCTCATAGCAAGGGGGTAAAGCTCAAGATTGCCTTTGGCTTTTAAAGTGTCCCATTCATTATCCCACATTTCTTTCTTTCTTTTATTTATTTTTATAGAAACTGCATCAACCTCGGCATTCTATCCCTTCTTCTCATAGGAGGATGAACCACGGGCCTTTTTGGTGTACATGTAACAGCCATACCGAAGTTTATTACACTACAGAAGGCCCCAAGATGGAAAGTGTTAAGTATGGGGGGGGATGGTACATTAAACTTATCAAAGCCTCCCAATAGTACCCTTGTTCCCCAAGAGTGACTACAAGGGACTAGGATACCAAAGATGGCCACCAATGCAAAACAAGGCAAAGAGAATAACTTCTGAGCTTATGATTCGTTATCCAACTTCAACCCATGATCCTCACTCACATATCAAATGCATTTAATATGACACCTTATATGAAACAAGGACTAATGTAGCTCATAATGTGTTGGACCACCATCTTCCAATGAACCATGTTGATCATGTGTGATGAGCTATGTTGATGAGGAATGAGGCATCTCAGGG
>JZKD02S1663269.1:592701-606034 GCA_000966675.3 Picea glauca
TATTACACTGAGAGGTTCCTCCAAGTAATGTGCCCAAAATGACCTCCTCAGTGCATTTAATTAACCTATAGCTCAAACTACTCAAAATCATGGAAATCATCGGAATGCAACGGAACCAAAGCCGATTTGTGCGGAATGGATCATAATGATGAAATAGGATGAATGATACAAACTGGACCCCAAAATATCCCTCAATAGCTCCTGTACTCGCTATAATCTCCCACTGGCTACTCTGGTCATCATAACCCTCTGTAATGTAATGATGTCCCAAATTGGGGACATTACAAGTCCCTCGTCCCAGTACTTCCATGACATGTTTCTTGTCAGGAATTGAAATAGAAAAAGGTTGTTTGTAAGGCTTCTAGTCTGGACTCTGAACACATCACCAGCCAAAGGGCTCCTAGGCTTCCCTAGCCCAATTATGGATAACAGCTTCAAGGGGAACCTGCCTTACAAAATACCCTAGCAAGGTTTCCTCCCTATAAGTGTCACACACAGTATCATACTAATCAACAAGAAGTAACAGAGGGGTCAGGTTCGGAATTACCTCATGGTATACTTCCAGTACAAACTTCCAAGGTTCCTTTAGTGGAGCCATTGCCACTCCCTTCCACTGTTCCAATAACAATTTCTAGTGTCGGGCTAACCATTAGAGGCTTTCCTATTGCCGTACGATGTGGGTCACAGCCTGTCAAGGCCAGCTAGCCCAGCAATGAAATCGTAAAGACAGAAGTTAATGAAGGGAATGGGCAACAGATCTCTCTCTATTCAGCAGAATGGATGTCATCAGTCCTGGGTGATTTTGACAGCATAAATACACCCTTGATAGTGTGGCAACTTAGCAAAAGGGATTCTATCAGAAGTATTTCCCCAAAAGAATATTAAAAAAAAAATAACCTGAGACCATTCCATGGTTGCTACAGAATTCAGATTTGCTCCAGATAATGCAAATATTAGATACTCTAAATTGAACCTAATATGTAATACATGATGGAAACTACATAGCTGAATACCCTCCAACAATTTTACTCATCATTCTGCACCATCTACAAAATCCGACACCCACATGCCCCTGAGTTCGTCCTTCCACATTTGGATCACGGGCCTAGTATCATTTTCCTGAAACAAAAGCTTTGCAACAATATAAAACCCTGATTTTATGCATCAGCCCAGTTGAAAAGGTTAATGGTCAGTGAAGCAGAAAAATGAGAAGATTCCCAGGATATTCTAGAAAGATTGCAATCACTACTTACAGAAGCATATAGTAAGTGTGCCAATGATTTGGTCCCCATTGCCAACTAATGCAAAAAGAGAATTTTATTATATTAATCAACACGTGCTGCAGCTCCACTAGGCAAGACCTTTTATATAATCGCAAACCCCAGTTATATTCTGTAAAACTACAGAAATTACTCAACAATACCCAAAATCGATGTCTGGAGTCTGGCCAAATTCATCTGACCTAAAAATAACAGTGGCCTCCACTTGTGCTATGTAGAATAAGAGAGGCAACAAAATTAATATAATGATCTGCAAGTTTAAAAATAAAAATTGATAAAATGTCTATTTAATAAAAATATCCAATTGATAGAGGGAACAAACAAACAGTAATACAAGAAGGCCTGATTCCAAATCAGCACTAACCCAGCTTCTTAAAAATCTCAACTTCATCACTAGTAGCTGGAAAGGTGCGCTCAGTGCTTATACTCTTGCGATGTTCCTCTTCTGGAGGTTCCACTCCACCCAAACCTAGTCCTACAGATAAGAAAAAATCTGCAACAAAATGCAAGCAAAATAAGATAATGCATTCCAACAACTTAATCATTAAAATAGACGTCCAACACTAAGCTACAGCTATATATGCCAACAATAAGCTACAAGTATATATGCCATCATCTCTCCTCATTCTATCATTCATTAATTATCCACACCTCAATCAAGAGCATTAATTGCAGTTTTCTGGATCCACTGAGCACAGAAAACTTAGAGAGCAATCTAATACAGGAAGAGTTCAGTGTACTTGAGGTTGTATTTATGAGCATTTATTCCAGAATACTAACATTTCAGGGAAGCAGTGATGAGCACCAACTATATTTTTGAGTGCACGTATATTATAAGTCAAATATATTTTTATTGATCCTCATGCAATAATATAATCAGAAAAGCTGAAAATCCATTATTGATGGCATGGGATATCTTAGGCTAGACCTGTGAAAAGATGAAGATTTATTTTTATCTTCAGTGACCAATTTTGGAACAATCTCATGTTATAGATACATGTCATTACGCAAGCGGCAATACAAAGTCATTGGAAACGAGAGTGATTACCTCCCAAATTAATTGTTTCCACTACCTGCTCAAATCAAATTAGCATCAGAGCACTATTTTTTCTCTTACCCTAGTTTTTTTCAAGACTGCATCTGCTCGCGGACCTTTTCTGAAGATTTCAGGACACCTTGGTTGAATATAAATGTGAGAGGATATAATTATAAGAAGAGAGAGAATATAATATAATTTGTATTAACGTCCACGAGACCAAATGGTCTATGGCAAGAGGGTTACATTGTTATATAATATATTGCTAACCTTTTTTTAAACAAAGAAGATATCTCGCTATAATGAAATACAGTCAAACAGGAAGACAAGGACTTGATAAGATTCTCAAATCCCACTCTTTGTCAAAAAGGTACTCATTTGTACACCCCTCAATGGGGTGATGGTTGATCTCATAAGCTTGTTCCTGCGGTTCATCATCCTGGTGGTCCTTGTTAATTTCAGTAAAACCAGCTATCTAAGCAAACAGATCAGATATAGATTACTTTGCTGGAATTATTAACTCTTTAACAGCAGCAGAAACTAGAAAAGCAATCACACAGAGTACACAATTTATTTCTTCTCTTCTAAATCAGTTCATCATTAAATAACATCAGAACTTACAAGAGCTCCCACACTGGGAAAATGGCTCTGAGGATTTTACAGCGAAAACAGCAAAATCAAAAAGACAAAAACACCTCAATCCACTGCCCAGACTTGCTGTATGGCCTGCTCTGTACAGCCTGTACGGATCTGCACGTGTGGGCTACAAAATCTTCCGCCTCTGTCTTGGAGCCCATGCAACCTGCTGCCCTTGATCAGATCACACATGCGGCCCTTCAGATACTTACAAGGCACAATTGGTTATGGCCTAAGATATGCAGCCAATGTGGACTTAAGCTTGGAAGGATATGCCGATGCAGATTGGGCAGGAAGTGCAGTAGACAGAAAGAGCACCTCAGGTAGCTGCTTCACCTTAGGATCAACCATGGTTTCCTGGTGCAGCAGAAAACAAAGCTCCGTGGCTTTGAGTACAGCAGAGGCAAAGCACATTGCACTGAGCGTGGCAGTTCGTGAAGCTGTATGGCTTCGCAAACTTTTGACAGACTTGTCCGATCATGAGATGGATCCGACGACTATTCATTGTGACAACCAGAGCTGTGTAAAGCTCTCCAAGAACCTAGTATTTCATGACAAATCGAAAGACATTGAAATCAAGTATCATTATATAAGAGACATGGTGCAGAGGAAGACAATACATGTACAGTATCTTTCTACTCATGAACAAATTGCAGATATCTTCACTAAACCACTTGCCAAGACAAAGTTCAAGTATTTCCGTGAGAGACTTGGCCTGATGGAAAATGCCTCCCTAGCTGAGAGGGAGTGTTGATGAATGCAGCTATGTGAGACATTCTCCAGCTTACAAACCTGTGAAGTGTGGATCATTGCTTCTATGTGAAGTCTTTCTCTCAACTTACAAACCTGAGAGAAAGCCCCTAAGAAGGGTACGTGGTTCATGCCTAAGACAGATCTAGGAACGTAGAGATGACCACCTCCATTCAGAGAGTTGAGAAGAACTCCAGATGATTATCCAGTGGAAAGGAAATCTGTTGAGTTAGGACGTTCATGTGGACGAGCACAAGGTGAACGTGTGAAATGAAAATGATGCATTAGCCTCCTCTGAGCAACAAAGTTGACGAGAAGACACCAGATGATTCTCCTATGTGAGGCAGTGGGAAAGAAGATCTGTAGAGTGGACGTGCCTATGGACGAGCATAGGTGAACGTGTGAAGATCTGGTTTTTCTGTCTAATGCAATGAATCAGAGCTATGACATCCCTATGGATGTGCCCCTAGTGGATGAGCACAAGTGGGTGTATCAGATCCTTTGCTATATACTATTCAAGAGTCAGACCTACCTATAACCCTAATTGTTATGTTAAAGGGTACAGGTCGGCCCCACCTTAATATGTCTAATAATAAATGTAAAAGATAATTAATATTAATATTAATATTTATTATAATAATAATAATAAATTATAAAGTGACTTAGAGAGGTCGGCCCTGTTGAGCCAATAGACGCCTCTGCTGACTGGACAAGTCTAGTATAAGTAAGAGATAATTCCCCATTGTGGAATTGTATCTTTCTTGTGTGTTTGGAAATTACAGCAAATACATCTACTTGGGAAAAGGTGTGCACCTCTCTTGGGCGCTAGTCTTCTAGGGCTTAAGCACCCTCTTGAGTGCTCGGTCATTCTTGGTGGTGAAATGTCTTTCTCTTGAAGAATATAGCAAAGGATTTGGCTGGGCTTTCTTCCCTTGTTGAGAAGGGTTTCCCAGGATATTTCTTGTGTTCTTGTGCATGGTGTTTCTTCATGTGATCTTGGTTGCTACAACATTCTTGTTTATGGTTAAGACATGATAAAATGAAATGAACTACATGCCTAACCTAGCTTATTGAAAATTCAACAAAACTCAGCGAAGGTGTCGAATGTCCAACACGGAGGGGAACAAGCCCAAGGTATTCCGCCTGATTTCACACACTCCCTTCAGGAGGTTTTCCACACCCAGCAATAATTTCCTTTTGAGATTGTCCTAGTTAATCTACTCCACACTGACCAGCCCGATTCTATGTGGAACTTACTTCCAAAGGTTCGAGGCTAAGCTCGCAATTGGAAGGGTCAAGAACATCCACCAAGAGCTGAGGGGAAATGTTTATTTTAGCAACAACAAATACTGAAATAAATTACAGAAAAGTAAATGTTTTTGCTAATTACTAGAATCCACACTGACCAGCCTCTTTATAGAGGAGCTGAGGAGATTGGTTTATTTGCTAACAAAAAATAAAGACAGGAAAATAAAATGTTATCTAATTACTACTGTCCACACTGACTAGCCTCTTTACAGAGGTGCTGAGGGGATGGGTTTATTTTCCAAAAGTAAATTGCAAAACTGAAGATGAAGGCTAACTAAACAATTAAAGATTACTATGATTGAAATGAAAGCTAAGCAAAGGTAAAAGTGTGTAGTGCTTTAGGAGATTGTGATTCCTTTTACTTAGTTGTTAGATTATGAGACAAAACAAGAAAAGAGAAAGAGTGAGGCCTCCTTAGCCTCACTTATTTTATTTAGTTGTTTTTACAATGCCTTTTTCTCTTTTGGGTGACTTGTGACCTTGGTTAAGCAAGGCCAATAAGTATTACAATGTTTTCTTGAAAAGTGGTTTTCTATGGATCAATTCCGGGATGAAATTTGTTCCAATCTTGGTCCAAACAGGCAGAGTTTCTCCCTCTTTATTCGATAACCAGCAAAGAGTTAGCGCAAATTCACCCAAAAGACACTTTCAGAGTGTCTTTGGAAAACCAAAAATTAAGCTTGGTTTTCGTAAAAAAAATCTAAGTATGAAAAAGGGATTTTTTGTGATTTTTAAACTACTTAAAGAAACTAGAAAATGGCTCTGTTTAGTTGGCTTTAGTTTGCTGTTATAAAACAGCAAATAAAAGCTACTAATTAGCAAGATTTAACAATGAGAGAGAATTGACTTTTCTGCCTAAATATCTTATATGAAAAACTTGCAGAAAATGAATGGATTTCTTACTTAGATCTACTCTTTAAGATATGAAAAAGATTCAAACTAGATCTAAGTCCAATACATGGAATAACAGATACTAAGTCTCACTTTTAAATTAAACCTAGATCTAATATAGCATGGAAGAAAGTAACCAAATGATTTTCTTTTAGAAATTAAAGAGAGAAGAGAAGAAAGCAAGCTTGTGCTTGGAACGTCTTTGGGCAATGGGGTCCTTCTTTGGTGAAATGTGGAGGGATCTTCTTCAAATGCCTTGGAAGAATGGAAGAGTCAATCTAGATCTTCCTAATCTCCAAGTAGGGCATCAATCACTTCAAATCCTTGCAAAATAAAGGGTTAGAAAATGGTGTCACCTACAAGAGATACTCCAATACACAATTGGTTAAGCAAAACAAATAGTTCATTCAAAATCTGTTTAATAGATAAACAATAGAGTCACTAATCAAGCTAGCTTAGTAATCCTATCCTAGTAAGCAATAGTACCTTTACAAGGCCAATTTAAACCACAATATAACAGCAAATATAATGAAACAACATCACCTCATGTGTACATGCATCCACACACTACCAAGTCACCAATTCGACCTCCAAAGTCTTTTTATTCCAATATTGAAAGAGTATAACAGTATTACAATCCACAAGCATCAACTTCCAAGCTCCAACTAACTGAGAAGAAGAGGGGTCGGCCTTGTTATATAGCAAATTGGGTGACAGTTCCAAGGCTAGTGGGCATGGCTAAGTGAGAGAGGGCACATAGCTAAGTGGCAATTGGAGAGGAGCTCACTTGGACACCTCTCGACTAGAGTTTGAGTTAACTCCACTCTAATTAGACATGTGTGGAGGGAGAACTCGCCATGTGTGCAAGGCAGGGAGGAGGGCGAGTCATCCCTCTTGGGATTGACACCATTCTCCCTAAATCTACCACCTATGTGAGGGAGGTCGAGTTCTAGCTTTGGGATTATCTCCCTTGTACACATCACCAAAGAAGTCGCCTTCCTCTCTAGTGAACTCGCCCTTACTTTGAGTTGACTGAAGCCAAACGGAAAACATGTTTCCTTATTAATAGGTTGCTGATTTTTATTGATTTTTTTATGTCTTTTTCAGCTTTTGTGAGCAAAAATCATTTTTGAGTAACCAAAATCACTTTTTTGACTCAACAAAGGGGAGATAAGGGTTTAAGGGGTGCTCTGGGTTAAAAAACGAGCACCAACATGGCATACAACAACATCTAGTGCCATTTTTATGACTTTTTGACTTTTACAATTAAAATAACCCATTTGAGGGAAACTTTTAATTGACTCAAAACATTAAAAAACCTAGGGGGGACTTAGCGCAATTTCCATATGACTCAGTATAGATGACCTAGCATGGTAATATAAACATTTAGACTCTAGACATTGGAATTCCATGCCAAGTCCTAACCACCAGCACATACTCCAGCTTTGGAGGCGATTTGAGTGAAAAAAATTAGAAATTATAACTCACCTAAGAATAATTTCTCAGGCAAGAGATAATTAACAAGTGAAAAAAAACACTCTAGAGTATATACTCGTGATCGAGTCTTGGGTGGCCAAGTCTTTTACAACTTCATCATGCTAATTTCATTTATTACAATGCCCCACAAGAGATGGAAATGCGAAAAAAGTTGGTCAAAATGACAAGTTGAACTTCTGAACACTGAAATTTGAGCAATTGATTGCTCAGTCTTTGGCAGCTCAACTGCAAGTCCAAGTGCAACTCGGTGGATAACATGACCAATTTAATGTTAGATGTTGTGGTTTAGGTTTTATAATGCAACATGATGTAAAGGTGTGTGGGAGATGTGTCATTGCAACACCATTAACGAAATATATTTTTTATTTTTTCTCTCCATTATCATCTTTATGCATGTATGCACTCTAAGTATCTACATCTTTGGTCAAGGCTTTTAGCTTGACAAATAACCCTATTATTTTCAGCGAATGATGAACAATATCTAAAACCTTGATTTGTAAGCCAATGTCAACCAAGAAGTAAATTGCCATTATACTAGGTTTCATCAAGCAACTCCCATTTAATTGATGTCAACAGTGATGTAATGTGAAGAGAAAACATACCAAAATAATGTGAAGTGTCTTGAAATCTAAACCAAACACAGTTAAGGACAATCACTCTGCCTCCAAGGGATTCACTAATTTATCAAATATACTAAGGCCTTTTTAAGCTTCACAACCATTAGTTGGTTCATTTTTCAATCTTATGTCATTTATCAAAGCTCGTTTTCTACATATGTTGTTGTCACAAATGATGGGCTTCAAAAACACTTGGGAAATAACTTTTCGTTCAACAACTTACGGAATTTGTTCAAAATTCTCCTCAATTTTACATTTGAATTTCCTTACATGTAGCTATCACCAATATGTTCCTCAAAAACCCCAATAAAGAACTCTTGCCATTCTCTTCTACCCTTAAAGGCTCTTTGGTTTTCATGACACCAACGTTAACTTGCACAGCTTCCAATGTCGATGATTTTGAAAGACATATATAAGAGACAACAAAATAAAACAAGTGCAATATAGAATACATGGGAAAGAGTCCACAAATATTAACTCATAACAAACAAAGTACATATTTACAAGTGGTAGCCCATAGTCCAATCCCAAGGCTACCATTTGATCTCTCAAGCTCAACTTAAGACCAAAAAATATCTCAATTGACAAATAATTTCCTACTACAAACCACATATACATACCAAGTGCCATGCAACCTTTAACTTGGCCATAACTATTTGAAATTTGCAGCCACTTAAAACATTAGACCATTGTCAAATCATAGTCGTGAGATATCACATTAACACGATGTATCTAATTATAACCACATTAGTTTCTCAAGTACAGTGGTTGCTTGTTGAAGGGTATATTGCCAACTAGAGAGTAATAGTAATCCACTAGAGAATAAACAAGTTGTCTACAAGAAGCTTGGGACCCAAAAAACCTACTAACAAGATCAATGAAAATGCAGATACTGCTTGTTAGATTTAGAGACACGCTTCAATTTCGGACATTTAATTAAAGAGATGTCTTACTACTTCATCCAAGATTCACGAGACTTGCTCATTTCCTTGTTTAAATATGATGATCAAGAATGTTTATTCCTATTTGTTAGACCTCTCCTATAGGCGTTACTTGATAAGATTGAAAAAGAAATTGAGGACTAGTAATTTCTATTGCATAAATTCCTATTGAATCCCCTTGTATCCACACCTAGGCAAAAAGTCACAATCTAAACACTTTAATAAGAAAAGCCTCAAATGGCCTCAAAGCTACTATAGTACAACTATCAAGCAACAAATCTAGCCTCATCGACTCTCTAAGAGGAAAAGATTTATAGGCTCTAGATAGCAGCTAGCCTAATAAATGTCCCATACCCAAATTATTCACTACTACAAAAGACAATTCTAACTCTAATGGTAGGAGAGACATTTTGTCTACCCCCCACCCGCATCTCCTCTCCCCCCTCCTTATGCCACCTTTTCTTAAATATGGTATGTCACACATTCCTTAAACATGGCGTCCAGTCTATTGAGTCCGATATTGTTGATTTATTTAACCATGTGGTATGTCCAGGCTTCACCCCCTACTAGACAAGACACATTATTCATCCGATACACAAATCAGGGAGTAGATTGGATCCGAACAACTACTAGACTATCATGGTGTGTCACACATTCTCCAAGCTCTTTGCCACAGTCGTACACCAATGGATTTCTGAGGAGATGGAGAGTAGACATCTCAGGGCTAGGGGACAAGCAGGTTTCCGTCGGGAATACCAAACGATTGATCAGATCTTCACACTTCAAGCCATTATTGAGGAGGCTCGTCATCGCTCTTCAAAGGTCTACAGTTGCTTTGTAGAATTCGGAAAGCGTTTGACACAGTTCCGAGTGAGGCAATATTCTAGAGGCTCTGTGACATTGGCATATCTAAGACCCTCTTGGTAGCGACCTTGAGGTTGTACGATTCAATTTTGGGACGCCTCAGGATGACAAACAGCCTTTCCGACTTCATCCAAAGCACCATCGAGGCAAAACAAGGGTGGCCCCTCTCGTCGATCCTCTTCAAGATATATATATTGATGAGCTAAAGTCCTTCCTCCATGAGCAAATCCAAGAGGGGGATGGTTGTCTTTTACATTAGTCGTTTATTTCCCTGCTCCTATTCGTTGATGACTTGGTCTTGTTGTCTTCTACTCCCGAGGGCTTGCAGAGACAGATCAACGCACTAGCTAGCTTTTGTCACCTTCGAGAGTTGATGGTCAACTTGGGTAAAACCAAGATTTTGATCTTCAACGCATAGAAGAGCTCCCTTACAGACTTACATTTATACTACCGGGGGGCAGAGATTGAGATCACCACAGCTTACACTTACCTAGGAGTACAGTTCACGGGACCTTGTTTCGATGTGGTAGGCCCTTCAGCCTTGGCTCAATAAAGGGTAAAGTTCCCTGGCCCTCATGAGAGACAGTGCTTCTTGGGTCAGTTTCAGGACATCTCATCCAAGCTCTACCTCATGGAGGAAATTATCAGACCTGCGGTTCTCTATGGCTCCGAGATCTGGGGTTCGAACTTGTTACAGACAAATTGGGCCAGTATGAAGAGAGTCCAAACCCTGCCTCTCAATCGCATCATCTACTGCAAGCAGACGGTTCTGCATCCCATTATTTAGGTAGAGTTCGGTGTCCAACCATTCCGCCTCCAGGTCATTTTCCACTTGGTCTCTTTCCTTCATAGAGTTAGGTCTTCCAGAGACTCTGCCACCGAGAGAGAGCGGTACCCCTACCTCGCACTTTGCTCCTCGAAGGCTCTTGCTTCAGATGACCCCTCAAGCAGTGCACAAGGTTGGTTCTTAGAGGCATCTCAACTTCTCCAGTCAATGACTATCTCCCCAAAGCGCCTTCCTATTGAATTTTTTATGCTTAGCTCATGCACATGTAGTTTATTTCATGTAGCATGTACTTGAACCATAAACAATGCGACAATACCATACACAAGTGTTGCAATAACCAAGATCACAAGAAGAATAACCATGCACAAGAACACAAGAAGTATCCTGGGAAAAGCCTTCTCAATCAAGGGAAAAACCCAACAATCCTTTTCTATATTCTCAAGAAAAGATCCCCCACACCATAGACCTTAGCACACAAGAGGGTGCTTAAAAAACCTAAAAACTAGCGCCCAAGAGAGGTGCGCACTTCAGTCGTACAAGTGCCTGCTGAAATTTTGAGATGACAAGTGAGAGTGTGTCATCCACAATGGGGATCCACTCTTATTTATACAAGAATTGACACAGCAAAAGGTGTGTCTATTGGTACAAAAGTGTCGACCTCATTAACTCAATTATATAATTAATCATTACACAATATTAATTTTCTTTCATATGGTGGGGCCGACTTGTACCCTTCACAACATAATTAGGGTTACAAGTAAATCTTACTCTCAGACAATATAGCAAGGATCTCTCTCATCCTCTAGTGCTCAGCCACTAGGGACACGTCCGCCTCTGCTCAGCCACAGGGACGTCACACTCAACAGATCAGTCAATTGAGTCCACAAGAGTACCATCTGGAGCACCATCTCAAGCCGACTCAACTAAGTCCATAAGAGTATTGTTATCGCACAGTTTGTACTTGGATGTAAAGGAAAGGTAAAAGAAGACAAACTGACGCAACGGGAGACTATCCTATCACTATCACCTCAACAGGAAGTCTCTTTCTATTTAGGGTGGTAGGCCCAGTGGAGACATCCCCGGTGACCTGGGGTTTTGAGAAGGCAAAGGGTAAAAGGCCAAGGTAAAAGTTTCGCTCTCACAAGTCACCACCAATCAAAAAGTTCGGCTAAACAGCCAATAAAAGATAATAATAACCAGAAATGTACTTGCTCGGAACAAAGAAACAAGAAACTATATTTGCAAGGTCACTTGCTGGTTAGTACTTCATACAATCAGGGACTTTCTCAATAAAAGCAATTTGACTAGTGTATTGATGAGGTAAGCAAAGATGTATAATAGCAATAATCACAATACGATACTTCACAATAAATGCTTCAGAATGAGCAAGAATAACTAATCATCAATATCATAACACCATCATTCATCAGAAGCAAGAATGCATTAATCCTTTCAATTGCTTAAAGAAGCTCAAAATGCTGCAAAGTATAATTATAACTCAAAGAATAATAGCAGCAACAAAGTTAGCAGGTCAATCCACACTAGGGTTAGAAAGGTGTTATTAATTGCTCAAAGATTTGGATGTTTATAAATTATGATCAAAACACTCAAGTAAAAGGTCTTAGACTAGTGCATTCATAGGGCAAATGGAGTCAAAGATAGTGGCAAGAGTTGAAGGAACAATAAGATAATAACATGGCCAAAGACAAGAGGAGTTTGATGGTGAAGCGCTGATAATCCAAGGCTTCAACCATCAAACCCTAGGGGAAAACGGTTTACTAAGGTGTAGGCAACCCTAGGCCTTAGCACGTTTTCCTCCTTCTTAAGCTCAATAACAAAGTAAAATCGGCTAGGGTGAAGAGCAAATGATAGGGTGTTGCAATGGCAAGGCCCTAGCAATGTCTTCAACAAGTAAAATGGCTCCTTGGCACAATCTAGTAGAGAATTAAAATAAGGACACCAACATGTGATTATTTCCTAGGGTTTATTCCAGCAATTTATTAACAAAATGCAAGTAAAATACTATAACCATTCAAGTAATGGAAGGATTGCAGAAATTCACTTACATTTATCATGTATTCATCAAGCCAAACCCTAGTTATAAACCTTCCACCAAGAAAAATGCCAAAAATCACCAAAAAGAGCCTCCTTCAACAATTGCGCACAAGTATTTCAGCCAAAAACCCTAAAGGAGGGCGCAAATTTCAGACCTCACACAAGTGTGAGTGAAAGATGATGAAAATAAGAGAGTTTTAGCTCTCTATTTATACCATACCAATGACCTTAATTTAATTTTAGGTCACAAAAGGCTAACAAGGCCAAAAATACATAATAACATTGTTTTTACATTAAATGTCAAAATCAAACCCTAAATCAAGCAAAGATAAAGACGTCATGCCCTCTTAAGGTGACGTTAGCCCTTTTGAGGGCAACGTTGGCCTCCTGGAGCAAAATGTTAGCCCTCCTTGGGCCTCCGGAACATGCCACAACTGCCTCCCAAAATCTCCACAAGCACTGGATGACATCATGAGTGTCCTAGGTGACGTCATGGGCCTTCCAAGGCCAATGTCCTGGTGGAAAGGGCACAACCCCCTGGGTAAGGCTCTGCTAGACTGTGTTAGGATATTTAGACACTTAGGAGTTAGTTAAGATCTACTTGGTCTAATATGTCGTTAGGTAAAAGTGTGTTTCTTTAGTATGCATTAGTATGCATTTGTAGTTAGGAA
>JZKD02S1663269.1:638356-649675 GCA_000966675.3 Picea glauca
GGATAAATGTTGTGTCTCTTGTGAATGTGTATTTCTCAGTGATCTTGTTCTTATGTTGCTCTTATCTATTGAAATGCAAAGAACTATAATAATGGTATAAAACATTAACACACATCGTATTCATACTTGTTGTTTACTTCAGTCCCATTGACCTACTTTTGTGGTCACTTGTTGGACATTAATAAAATTATCTTATCTTATCTTATCTTATCTCACTACCCCTTAGGATTTACAATGATACAACTAACCTCCCACCCAATGCTCAGTAGGAGAGCCCCATGTTTTCAAATGACCCGCGTCGACAGATCATGGGAGAACTTATAATTGAAAAGGATAGTGAATGGGCCTCTTCTTAATCCACAATTTTAATAATTCAAATATATACTTTTTTCTACTAATCTATTTGTTGTTACTTTAACTAATGGAAATAGAACAAGATTAGAGATTCCTCAAAACACTCCCTCACTTTATTTATATTGCAATTTATACTCCTAATGACAAATCTTCTTCAATAAAGTACAATAGCTTCGCTTGTTTTCATTTCTTGATGTGCTTCCATGTACAGTTTTTCACCTCTTCACTTTAAATGAAGACATCATCATATACATTATCATAGGACTGACTGAAACTTTCATATTTTTCTGTTAAAAAACAACTAAATGCTACATGATGCACACCTGCTGAACATTGTGAAAAAAGTGCACACACCATAGCACGCTTTTGAAGCAAATCATCACAAGTATTGATGCCTAAGACTTCCTTCAGCATACGCTCTGTCACCTTCCCAATGCCACTAACCTGCAACAATCATGCATTAACCTCTTCAGTTAGCATTTCTATCAACTTGTATTACATAAACAAGCATCAAATGCCTGCATTGCACAAAGTGAACATAAGAAACACGTGATCACTCGAGTTTTAGAATAACAAACACTCCATAAGTTTTCTATTTAAAGAAGTCTAATATCTTTTCGTACAGGAGTATACAAACAAAATCATTTACAAATAGCCCAAAGTTCTCATTCGGTTGAGGATATATTGCATAACAACGAAAAAAAATGGATTTACATCCAATCCCCTCTATAACATTCTATAAACAATCGTGTAATCCCATGCAGCTGTAAACCTGACTTCCATTTTAATATATAACTCATCTTTATAGAAGTTGAACAATACTGAACTGTTTTGTAATATTCTCTAATGCAAAACAGGATAGGGCAATGGTTTTAAAGGCTTTGCAGATTCTATCACAAAGAACTAAACCAGCAATGCAACAAAACAAAAGTTAACCAAACAGATAGAGATATAAATGTATGATGTGAAAATAGGATAACAAAGAAATTTACGGGAGATCGAAAATTTTAATATATGTAAATACAATTTCTCTCTAAAGCTTTAATTGGTACATGTTACGAAATCTCATTATACATTTTTAAAGGGAATACAAATGGTTAATTCATTGACAATTGAGTAATTTATAGAAATCAAATTAACGGTCAAACTTAAGAATAGTAATAAACCGCAATCTCGATTATGTATAATCCTTAAGGTACCATTATAATCTTAAAAATTAATTGTTATCTGCTAAACAACACCATTAAATATACTTACCACATATTATGTATGATTACAACCATATATGCTTCCACAATTTCTGTTGATGATAGTATCTAAACAGTGTACATACAAGATTTTGATAATCATGAGTACTCTATTTAAAGTGAATCAAGAATATCCTAGAGACTATTCTTGGGTTAAGCCAAGAGGATGACAGCAAACAGTGATGGGACTCGCAGTGGTAAGTACGGCACGTCCTACAAGTGTGTCGGAGGGCCATACAGCAGAGTTGGAAGAGGGCACGGCTGCAGCAGCAATAGCACGTGATTTCTTTAGCAGTTTGGCATCTTCTTTTGCAGAGAAAATAGTGACAGAGGGCACCAACGGAGGAGAGAAGGATTTAGGTGTTGGAGGAGGCCCACAGCCATAATGTACAGACACGATCTGTACCGGTATGGACATGATTTGTACTACTACAGATTCAAGTGTACAACAGCCTGATTTTGTGGTGGATCAATATCATAGCAGGCAAGGGTTTTCGCTGTCAATGAAGATGAAGGGTGGAGTCTGGGCAGTGGTGCATTGCTTGAATGCCAAGCTCTTTGAAGTCGAGAAGGGTTCTTTTGCTCCCAACGTAAAAGGTAACGTGAGCGCCCTGGGGGGCAAGCTTGCCATCAGCCTGAGTGTGGACTCTCAATCTATGGTTATCCCTATGCCTGTAGATGAGCCTCTCTCCCTGGAGGGTGCCACTGAACTGGCTAAGGGTTTAGGGCTTGTAGTGCAGAATGGGAAGAGGACTGTGGTGGTTGTGGGGGACGATTCAGTGTTGGGCGAAGGGAAGCTAGCAACTATTGAGAATCCATGATAGCCTTATGTGGAGCCTGTGCCAAAGGAGACCAGGATCCCCTCTCAGCCTTCCGTTAAAAAATATATTCCGCCCCCTCTGTGTAAAAATAATAGGTGTGCTCGTTTCACAACAGACAATATCACTATATTGTCACCCAACCATATGCACAAAGGCCACCCCCAAGCACCTTAACCTTGATAGACAGAATAATTCCGGAAGCAATCACTAGAACCAATAGCCAACCAAGGTAGCGTACCTCTCTCCAAAGCTAGCGTACCAAGCAGAAAGTCCAAACCATATCCAAAGACCAAGTCACGACTTCAGCAGTTGTAGCTCTCCTCCAGTCATGCGCACCACTAGTCCTTATGCAGTTGTGAGAGTGAGTGCAAATGAGCTCAAGCACCCTCTATTTATAGTCCTCCAAGTGACCTACCTGGGCTGACTTCTTCTTCTATAGGCTAATAATTTAATATAAATTATTCTCTTGAGCCGACTTGTCTTCTAGGGTTATTAACCAACTATTTAGGGTTTCTCTTGCTTCCTGAAATATTCTAGTCTCGTCAAAGGTTACACACAAAGGTTAATACCTCTCGTAGCTACCGTAATATCAACACTCCATCCTAGCTTGGGAGGTATTAAAGGAAATGGTCTTGAGCACAAAGAGACCATTCAACCGGTAGCATCATCACAGCCACACAAGCTATCTCATGATCAAATCATGAGCACCATCATCACTATCCATCTAGATAGTCTCCATGGAAATCAGAACAATGCCATCCAATAGAACACAACTGTGTCTATCCATAGTAGTATACAACTATTATGCACTGGTACACAACCACTCCTAGTAGCACACAGCTACTAACCAATGACACATAGTCACTACCAATGGATCACATCCACCACAATGGCATACAACTATTGTCCAGAGACATACAGTCTCCACAGCAATCAAATCATATCATCTCATATCATCCTGCATCAACAATGTCATCAGCTGCATCACCTCTAAGTTGTACTAGCACGATGCGCATGCATGATATCTAAATTGTATTGGCGTGATCCAGAGTATCATCTACATCATCTCTAAGTCGTACTAGCGTGAACATAACTAGCATGATGCCAATGCATCATCTCTAAACTGTATGTCCACCTCTAAGTTGTACTTGCATGATGTAAATCAATGCCTCACTGTATCATCTCTAAGTTGTATGATCATCTCTAAGTCGTACTAGCATGACATATCTAGCATGATGCCAATGCATCATATATAAGTTGTATGCCACATCTAAGTTGTACTCACATGATCATATCTAGCATGACACGAGCCCTCCTGCATCATCTCTAAGCTGTATGATCATCTCTAAGTCGTACTAGCATGACATATCTAGCATGATGCCAATGCATCATATCTAAGTTGTATGCCACCTCTTAGTTGTATTCGCATGATCATATCTAGCATGATCCGGCTCACCAGCATCGTCTCTAAGTTGTACTAGAATGAACATAACTAGCATGGTGCAAGCATCATCTCTAAGTTGTATGTCCACCTCTAAGTCGTACTAGCACGATGCTCCTCGGGCTACTGTATCAACAATTCCAACCATCTGTATCATATATGAGTTGTACTAGCATGATCATATCTAGCATGATGCAAGCATCATCTCTAAGTTGTACTAGCATGATATAGATCTGCAGCTCACTGACAGTCCATGATACCACATATCAGTGCTCCCTCCCAACCGAGGAAGTCATCTCCCCTTTCTACCAAGGGAGCAATCTCCACGAGCCCCAACTTGTCCCTCAAGTATGCAAACTTTATCTTGGACAAAGGCTTCGTCAAAATATCTGCAGTTTGCTCATCAATGGAGATATACTAGAGAACCACTTCTGCCCTTTGGACTTTATCACAAAGAAAATAATGCTTGATCTCAATGTGCTTCGACCTGTCATGGAACAATGGGTTCTCTGAGAGCTTCACACAGCTCTGGTTATCAAAATATATCACACTTGAATCCAGCACCTGATCAAACAATCCAAAAACCAGCTTACGAAGCCACACTGCTTCTGTGCAAGCATCACAAGCTGCAATATACTCTGCTTCCGCAGTGCTAAGTGCAACAGACTTTTGTTTTCTGCTAGCCCATCAAATCATAGCAGAACACAAACTGAAACACAGTCCAAAAGTACTCTTTCTATCTTCTGCACTCCCTACCCAATCTGAATCGGTAAATCCATGCAGCTTTTACTTCACCATTTAAGGCATATCTCAATTCATACATTATCGTCCCATGAAGATATATCAAGATATGCTTTGCAACCACCCAATGCTCTTGCCTAGGTTCCACCTAGAACTGGGTCAACATGTTCACAACAAAGCATATGTCCGACCTAGTATTTACCAAATACATCAAGGAGCCAATCAACTGTCGGTACAGGGACGAGTCTATTGGATCAAAATCAGAGTCTCTCAACTTCCTCAAATCTGTTACCATGGGAGTTGCCATGGATTTGCAATACATCATCTGAAACTTCTGAAGGATCTTTACAACGTACTTCCCTTGTCCTAGGAAGACTTCACCACGCTTCTGCCACACTTCTAGTCCCAAGTAGTAGTGCATGAGACCAAGATCCTTCATATCAAATTCAGTGGATAGCTCCTTCTTACACTGAATAATGAGAGGCTATGCACCTGTCAGGAACAAGTCATCAACATATAACAGTAGAATAACAGGTGCATTGTTCACAACTTTGTAATAGAGATTTGGATCGGCATGCCTCTTGGAAAATTCAAGTCTCGTCAAATAACTATCAATGCATGCATGCCAAGCTCTTGGAGCTTGCTTGAGTCCATACAAGGCCTTCTTCAATATGCATACATGGGTTTCTTTTGGGTGTACCTCAAAACCTTGAGGTTGCTCTATATATACTTCTTCCTCAATCGCTCCATTGAGAAAGGTGCTCTTTACATCTATCTGATGTAAGCTCCAACCCATGGAAGTTGCTAAAGATATTATGGCTCTGATAGATGTATATTTGGCAACCAGAGCAAACGTCTCATCATAATCTTCTCCCTCCTACTGGGAGAACCCTCTAGCCACAAATCTCGCTTTGTACTTATCAATACTTCCATCTACAATATGATTTATCTTATACACCCACTTTGAAGTGACTACAGACTTCTCTTTAGGTCTCGGCATAGCTTCCCATACATCATTCTTCATGATGGATTGGTATTCTTCCATCATGGCCTCCTTCCATTCCTTCTTCTTAATTGCTTCCTCAAAGGTGGAAGGTTTTGCATTAACCAAACTTGTCATGAGTGTCGCATAACTAGTGAACCTTTTGGGTTTCTTGCTTTGTTTGAAAGTACCAGTGAGAGCCTTGTGCTTTCCTAGTTCATGCAAAGTAGTTTCAAGCCATGCTGGTCTTTTTCTTGTCTTAGCTATAATAGTTGGTTCCACAAATTCATGTGGTGGTTCTTTTTCTTCATTAGGTTGTTCTGGAGAACATGTACTTTCTTCTTTGGTATCTTCATGTTCCTCTTCTTCGTTGGATTCTATAGATTCTTCTATAAACTTCTTAAATGCAATCCTTTCATCAAAAGTTTTGTCTCTACTTATTTCAATCTTATGTTGACCTGGAACATAGATTCTATACGCTTTTGATGATTCACTATAACCAACGAATATTCCTCTCTTTCCCGAGGGTTCCAACTTCTTTCTCTTATCCTTGGGAACATGAATGTATACAGGACATCCAAAGATTCTCAAGTGTTCAACGCTTGGCTTCTTTCCTAAGAAATCTTCTTCAAGAGTCATGTTCTTCAATATTCTATGTGGACTTCTATTTTGAACATAAACAGTTGTCATAGTTGTTTCTCCCCATAGGAACATAGATAAGTTATGATCATTCATCATTGCCTTGACTGATTCTTCAATGGTTATGTTCTTTCTTTCAACCACACCATTTTGTTGAGGATTATGAGGAACAATAAGCTCCCTCTTAATCCCAGCTTCTTTACAAAAGGCAACAAGCTCCTTGGAGGTGTATTCTCCTCCATTATCAGATCTTATTGTCTTGATCTTCTTATCTGTTAGGTTCTCTACTTCAACCTTGAATTCTTGGAATTTGCTAAATACTTCATCCTTACTATTTAACAGATACAACCATGTCTTTCTTGAGAAGTCATCTATGAACGTTACATAGTAAAGAGATCCTCCTAGAGACTTCCATGGCATAGGTCCACATACATCTGAATGTATTAGGTCTAAGATCCCTTTGGATCTATTCTCACTGCTTGGGAAAGGTTTCTTAATGTTCTTCCCAAGTGCACATACTTTGCACACACCTTCATGTACTGACTGTAATTCCGATATGCCTACAACCATCCATTTCAGGGATGGAAAGGCTTGATAATGAAGGTGAGCATACCTTCTATGCCATAACTCACTAGGGTTGATTTCGTCATGTACTAGGGATTGATTATTCTGACCTAGGAGTTTATATAACCTTCCTACAAGGGTTCCAATAACTCTAGCGTTTTCTATCTTGGAGTCTTTAGACCATACAAAAATGTTTCCATCCACAAAAGCTACTCTATCTCCTTTCTCTTCCAAACAGGTAATAGATACTAGATTCTTTTTCAAACCAAGAACATATAAAACATTATGAAGATGGATAGAGTTACCCGATTCCATTTTGATAGTAGCTTGTCCAATTCCTTTGATTGCATATGAGTTCTTGTCTCCAAGCTCCACTTTATGAGGTGTCTCCTTCTCCTTCATGCTTGAGAAATTCCTACGGTCACCTGTCATATGCCTTGAAGCTCCACTATCAATCAGCCACATGTCATCTTCAATGGTTCTGGTAAGGGTTGAGTAATAGATGAAATTTGTCTCATCATGTTTGGCCTTCTTTCAAGGTTCTTCATCCTTGGCAACAGATGTGTGATGTATTTCTTTTCTCTTCTTATATAGTTTAGGCCAATTTCTCTTGTAGAGACCATAACCACGACATTCAAAACATTGTACCTTTGACATGTCTCTCTTGAACTTCTCCATTACTGCAACACTTTAAAGTTCCTTCTCTTTTCCTGCTTCAAACTGTGGTTCCAAGATGTTTCCTTTCACAATATCCAGAACTTTATTCTTGGCAAGGATGAGATCAATCCTTGTCTTCCATGCTATGAAGTTAGAAGCTCCTTCTAACTTGTTTTTTGACTTCATAGAGTAAGTCATGACTGCTTTGACTTGGTCAACCTTTGACTTTGCACAAAAACTCAAACTTGACGCCTTGGTTTGCTGAGAGTACCAGGAGGTGTGCTAGGCTAGGGCGAACCAAGCTATCCAAGAATTAGGTCAAGCGCTTCACTTAAGGTGCCTCAACACGACAGTTAGCGTTTCGTTGTTGCAACAAAACTTTCACTGCAACTGCAACCAATGTTGCCAGAGCGAGGAGCGAAGCAGGAGCGTTTTAGGAAGCGGAGCGTCGGGAACGTCATTTTCAAAAAATCCTCGGAGAGAAGCATCCCGGAAACGTCTATTATACATATATAATTTTTTATATATATTGTGTTTATATTAAAAAAACATGCAGAAAGACAAATTAGCTACAGAATGTATGAAAACATGCATATTTGTACATTGTAACATTAAAATGGCATCCATCATAGTAAGTAGTAGTACATCAATGATTAATCATTCGAGCATCAACCATCTAGAATCTAGCAATTACAACCTTACAAACCAACATACAAATTTTTAAGCCATATAATAGAAAGTAGACCATTAAGTTATGGAATGAAATCAGTCATCTAGCAATTGTCAACAATAACATGAGTCATGACCAAATAGTTATGATTACAAAATAGGCCATCTACACTGAATTATGAAGATCAAAAGGTCCAAAACAATAAAGTTTAAACTATGCTAGACTCTAGAGTCTAGTTGCTAAATGTTATGAATCTATCATCTATAGACTGACATGTAAAGTAATGAAGCGCCCCATGGAGCTTCCTGTCACTAAACCATTTTGTAACTCTCCAAGTCACATTTTTTTGCAACACCTTTGAAGTACAGGATTGGTTTCTTGGGTTAATTGTGCTAATCAATTTAAGGTAATTCGCACTTCCACTCTAATCTATAATGACTTAGCTTAAATTGACTTTAGGGTTTCCCCCTAGGCTAGGGTAGTTTCCTAAGTCCTTAGTCTGAAGTCATAGAAACAAAGCCAGTGTAAGATCCATAGAGAGCAACTCTATAACATACCATGAGAGCAACTCTATAACAACATTTAGTACAGAATTTTATCATAGTCCACAGTGTTCAATTACTAGATTTAAGTCATAGAATCAGAGCCAGGGTAAAGTTCCACAAATGTTGTTAAAGAAATAGAAGAATAGAGCAATAGGCCAGCAAGATTCATTAGGAAGCGCCCATTTTGCACCCCGGAGCGAGCTTCCGAAATCTGGAAGCAAGCTTCCGAAGAAACTTCCATGTAGGATTCGCTCAGAGCGGGGTTCCGAGGGTGGAGTGGGGGAAGGGGGCCGGTAACACTCACTACAACTGAGCAATCCTCCCAATCTACCTTCGAGTGGTTAGACTATCCGAAGATAGTGTGGGCCCATAACCTGTTAAAATAATAGGTGTGCTCGTTTCACCACAGACAATATCACTATATTGTCACCCAACCATAGGCACAAAGGCCACCCCCGAGCACCTTAACCTTGACAGATAGAATAATTTTGGAAGCAATCACTATAACCAATAGCCAACCAAGCTAGCGTACCTCTCTCCAAAGCTAGCGTAACAAGCAAAAATTCCAAACCATAACCAAAGACCAAGTCACCACTGCAGCAATTGCAGCTCTCCTTTAGTCATGCGCACCACTAGTCCTTATGCAGTTGTGAGAGTGAGTGAGTGCAACTGAGCTCAAGCGCCCTCTATTTATAGTCCTCCAAGTGACCTACCTGGGCCGACTTCTTCTGGAGGCTAATAATTTAATATAAATTATTCTCTTGAGACGACTTGTCTTCTAAGGTTATTAACCAACTATTTAGGGTTTCTCTTGCTTCCCAAAATATTCTAATCTCGTCAAAGGTTACACGTAGAGGTTAATACCTCCCGCAACTACCGTAATATCAACACTCTGGACCCTGACGACTTCCACATTTTCCTCGTTGACAACAAGGAATATTTTGAAGGGCACGTGCATTGGAGACCCAAGGAGTCATTTTGTTCTTTTTACACCATATGCCATATGAAGAGGCTTTCAATCATTGGTGTATGTTGAACCGAAAGACCAAGGCTATATCCTTAAACTCTTACTAGGGTTTGGGTTTGAAATGCACATGCCTATTATACAATTCAAATGCCACAACTTGCTAGGTGTTACAGGATGGAACTTTGAACATTGTTGCTTCCCTTGCTTATGTTCAATCATGAAGAGCAAATTTTAACCTAGAGGACTGAGGATAGGCTAATTATCCTCTTTGGTTAGAATTCCCCACCCTTGCAACCAATACGCGCTTATTTGTTGATTTGTTTGCAAGCCGGATTGCTAAAGTTTTGATTCCTGATGGCCAATGTAATTCAATCAAAGCTAATTGATGGGTGTGTGTGGAGGTAGACTTGAAGCAAAAGCTTCCCCCATTCATTTCAATTTGCACTATTGATGGATTCAAACAATTGAACGTTCAAAATTGCAACTTGCCAAATGCTTGTTTTGCATGCCAGGCTCAAGATCATTGAATTTGGAGTTGCCTTGTTCACAAGCCTAAGCCTGAAGAAGCTGCTAATACTAGTGAGGGTGTGAGACCTTCTCAAGGCACAAGGGCAGGGGAACCCTCTGTGGCCTCAAAGAAAGGTGTTGGTCAGGAAGGCTCTTCAAGGAGTTCAAGTTCTAGAGGTGGTGGTTCTTTGAGAGGTGGCTCAAGTTCCATAGCATGTGGTTGTGCAACTTGTGGTCCTAGTGGCAGACCTAGTGGTTTAGGTTTTGGTGGAACAGGTTCAGGTGCAAGTGGTTCTTCTTGGAGTTGTTGTTTCCCAACACTCATGTGGCCAAGTGGTTTAGATGTTGATTCCTAGTGCGTCCTTGGTGATAGGGCAGCCTCAATTTCCTCGGGGTTCTACTCTTGAGAGCAAGGGGATTGTTGTGCATCAGGGGTCCAATAATATGGAAATTGAGCAAGGTTCACAAGAAGAGGTTTTCTTCTCCTACTCATACAAACAAACCAACCAATGCTTTGAATCCTCAACAACAAACGAAATCCTACAACGATACGATGATTCATTCCTTGGATCATCAAATACTTGAGGCTTTTGAGATGGCCAACGAATACAATTGCTTAGAACTTTATCTCCCATTGGAATGAATCTCTCCCTCATGTCTTCGAATGTGTTAGGGACGTCGATTCCCAATCACAAGCAATTTGTTAAAGGTGTGTTGCAGTGGTTCTAGTTGAATGTGGTCTTCTTACAGGAGTTCAAGTCATGAAAATTCGAGCTTTGGAATTAGAAGAATTACTGTTTGAATAGGCTTTTTGGGGCTTCAGAGCATTATTAAGGGAATGGAGGAGTCGTGATCACCTTTTCTTCGTCCTTGCAAATTTTCGTAATTTCTTCTGGGTCGGATACTAAGGATCATTGTGTTTAGGTAACTCTTCTAATCTAGGATCGAGTTCTCATCTTTTGTGCAGTCTCGGTCCTAAGAAGGGTCTCCTTTGGGATTGGATGGCCTCCTCACTTTTGATAGCAGAGTGGATTGTGGGAGGGGATCTTAATATGGTGGACTGGGATGAGGACTGTTATCCCCGATATCTAGGGATAACTAGGAGATCATGTCTCGAGGCCCACATGGTCCTAGACATGGAGTACCGAGAGCAGGAGTGACCTGAGCATGGTCCTGGAGGACCC
>JZKD02S1663269.1:655994-667155 GCA_000966675.3 Picea glauca
GACACTTGTCATGTGTTTGATACTTGACATAAAGTTAACACTATATCAAAACTTTATTTACATGGTTAGTTACAATAGGGAAAATAGCTTCCAAAGCTATATAATTCAACACTTGTGTTCTTGTGCATGGTGTTTCTTCTTGTGATCTTGGTTGTTGCAACATTATTGTTTATGGTTAAGTGAAATGCTAAAATGGAATGAACTTCATGCTTAACCTAGCTTATGAAAAATCAACATGGTATCAGAGCATAGGTCTTGAAGAAACTGTTATCCACCAGTTTGCACAAGCTAGACTTCCTGATGAGCCGCCAAAGATTGAACAGTCAATGCTCATATGACAGAGTTCAGAGTTCAACCGATCTTTCAAAAGACCACATTTTTCCGCATTTCCATCATTGTAATAAATGACCTGAGTATGAAATATTGTAAAAGGCTATTGGCCACCTAAGACCTAGGTACGAGCATGTACTCTAGAGTGTTTTTTTTCACTTGTTAATTATTTTTTGCCTGTCTTTGTGGGTGATTAATAATTTCTAAGTTTTTTCACTCAAAAGACTGACTCCAAAGCTGGAGTATGTGCTGGTGGTTAGACCTTGGCATGGTATAACCAATGCCTAGTGTCTGAATGTATATGAGTTCATACTAGATCATCTTAATTAAGTCATATGGAAGTTGCGGCTAGGTTTGATAGTTTTTTTTTAATGTTTAGAGAAATAATAAAATTCCCGCAAAAAATGGAATTTTAATTGTAAAGCAATAAGTTGTAAAAATATGGCATCAAACATCATCAGATGCCATATTTATGGTCGTTTTCCAGTCCGGAGTATCATGTAAACCCCTATTTCTCTTCTTTCGAGGCAAAAAAGTGATTGTTTTCACTAAAAAATAAAATTTACTCGAAAAATGGGTAATTTAATTAAATCCCTATTTTTTAGGGAAACTGGGGAACATGTCAAAAACATGGTTGTTCCTTGTCCCCAGTTGACTGAAGACTAAGGCGAGTTTAGCAGAGAGTGAGGCGACTTCACTTGAGTGTTAAAGCGTGGAGGAGATCCCAATGTAGGGACTCGACCCCACTAGCTTAGATGGCGCATTTAGGAGGGGTGGCGCACATCCCAAGGCAGCCACATGCCCTCACCACTCCACTTCCACTCCACTCACTCCCACTCCACTCCACCTTCACCTCCATCACTCCCCCTTCACCCTACTTCACTACCCTTCCACTCCACACTTCTCCACTCTACTACATGTGCCACTCCTCTTTACTCTTGCGCATCTCATCCTAACCCTATGCGCATCACTCTTGGAAATGTCACCTCTCTTGCTATATAACCAAGGTCGACCCTTCCCATTTGTTAGTTGGAGTTTGTTGGGAGGATGTATACACATTGTATCATATTTTTCCTTTCTAAGATTGAATAAAGAGACTTTGGAGATCCATCGGTGTTGATGCTATGTGTGGATGCTTGAATCTTATGCTATGGTTGTGAGGTAATCTGTATTTTGCTTCAATTTTGTATATCTATTGCAAAGGCTTTGAAAGTATGATGTCATACAGTAGAGTGAGGTAAATATGATTAGATTAATCTCATTTCGTTTCTTATAACTCACAAACTTTTATATTGCATGTCTTTTTTTTGGTTAAACTAACATGCAAATCTGAGTTTTTGTTTTATGTAGGAGAGACCTTCTTAAACAGTGTTTGCAGGGTTGAAGTGCATTTGTTTACAAGTTCTTCAAGCTTGGAGGATTGAATGATTGTAGTTTCAACCTTCATTTGTCCAGGATTGTCAAGGAATAAAGCTCCCTCTACTCTTCATTAAGGACTCCATAGCCCATGTTTTCAATTCTTGGAAGAAAGACTTTCTTCCTTTCTCCCTCTCACATTCTTCAAAAGCTATTTGGTTACTTCCTTTATGCAAGCATAAGAAGCTAGATTTGAATCCAAAGTTTAAGTTAGTTTCCATTTTGCTTGCAAAGTATCTAGATCTAAGCATTTTTTTTCATCTATCTAAAGCTAGATCTAGATAAGAAAAGCTCATTTATTGCTAGTTTCTTTTCTTCAAAATATAAAGGCTTGAAGGGGTATGATTGATTGAGCTTCATTTCTTTTATTTGGAAAAAATCGAAGTGCTTTCATTTGTTGTCCTAAAAGGCAGCCCAAAAATCTCTTAAAAAAACTACAAATTTTAGCATAAATTTTACTTTGTCAATTTTTGCATTTTTTTGAGTTGACCAAAGACACTTCTAAAGTGTTTTTGGCCACCTTTTGGGTTTAATTGCTTGTTTTTTTTCTTGCAGAAATAACAGACACAAGGGGAGATTCCGTCGATTTTGGCGAAATCGGGGCTTTCGGAGCATCTGGGGGTGTCCTACTTTATCAAAGAAGTTTTTTTTGTTTTAAGTTTCTTGTAATTCTTAAGATCCAAAGCTTATAAGGATCCAGTTTTCTAAAAAAATGAGTAGTTAAAGGAGAACTTAGTTCTCATTGTAATAAGTTTAACAAAAGCGGGCCCTTTTGTGCCCAGTTTCTCCATCCCCATTAGGGGGATTTGTGTGTCGTGGTTTGGCTTTACTTTCTTTCTGTGCAAAGTGTCATCTTTTGATCTTAACACACATACAAGCATAAGCAAATCTAGCACACATGGCACTCACATTTCACATGCATGTCTGAAATATTTTCAATCTTTATGCATGTTTAGTTTAGAACTTATTTTCCACTATCAGCATATCTTTCAATTATTTACAAAGTTTATCTCTTTCAGTCTTGCAAAGTCAATAAACCTTGTTTGTAGTTTAATTAGGGAAATCTCGGAAGTTGCTATCTCAATGCACGGGAAAACGCCTAAGGGGAATCTGTGAAGTAAGGCAAGCCCTCTCAGGACTTGGCTTCCCACCCGTTTTGGATATCCGGCACCCTTAGTGAACTTACTGGTGAGACCTCTTGGGTTTCAGTAAGTTCTCCACAAGTTTCCAAACAAAGAGTTAGACTCTAAAGAGGCCACATATTCTCTCATTAGTCTACCTTTAATTTACCTTAATAAAACACTCGATCAACAATTGCCCATGACTCCTTTTAAAGCACTGATACAACTAGTTTATCTTTATGTATGCGAGCAATTTACTTCATTCATGCAATTGTCTAACTAATTTCGTTAATCTTGCAGATCTTGTATCCTATTTGATATATGCATGCTTATGGACAAATGATTTATGTGATTATCTCAAATGATGAATGTTAAGTGTTGAATGCCTTTGTTTTATTAAGCAATAAACTCCTAAAAGTAGTTATTTTTCTTTTCTTAGTTTAAAAGAGCCTTAGTATTTTGTTAGGGACTATCCCCTTTGGCTTCGCTAAGAGTTGGCCTAGACGGAGGAGTTGAGGATCAGGTGACAACACCTTCACTCGAAACTTGCCCCCAAGGACACACCAAGTGGATTGAAGATTTCTTCCACGTTACCCCAGGTGTGTATAAGGCGGCAATAGAACCCATTGCACAAACAACTTTCAGCCATCCTCTCTCTCTTCTGCAGAAATCGTACGGCCCTCCTAGGGTTCCTAGAAAATCCATACGGCCTGCTCTTCTGGAGGTTTTCAGCACTTGGCACTTGGGCGTTGGGGATAAAAAGGGCATAGGAGTGTACGGCCTCCTTCAGCGCACCTCCAGCAAGCTTCAGATCAAAATTCCGAGCATTTTGAAATTTTGGCCCTAGGGTTTTGCTAATTTCTGCAGAAATTTCAGTATTAGGGTTTCTAAAACTCATTGAAGGAGCTCTTCAGCTTACAAGTGTTCTACTATCTTTCAAAGGCTTATTGTTGGCAGTCATAAGTCCAATAAAGCCTAAAAGTGCTAGCCTAGCCTAGTCGTTAGGTTTTCTAGCCCAGCTCACAAAAGGTTGTGAAGAATCTAAAATTATGATGAACAAAACTATGATGGAAAATAAGCTTGATGGATCAAGCAGCTTCAAGTTCCTGAAAGACAAAGACTTCAAAGGAAGACTTATTGTGGGTGATACAAAAGGTGTCACTGTGACATAACTCCTTCATGAAGATGTCAGAGGACATAGATCAGCCATGTGCCTTTGAAGAAATCATATCATCACCCTCAAGTATGCACTTGTATATATATTATTTGTATCATTGTCATGAGGGTAATTACAGGACGAAGGAAACTTTTGCTGAAGACATGGGTCCAGAGGGATCTCAATGCATTCAGAGGAACAACACACTCAAAGTAAAGACTCCAGGTTTGATTGTTGAAATTTGCCATTCCTCTAACCTATATTTCTAAAGTTTGCTACATTACAAGTAGGTGTTGTAGCTGTGACAACAATCCTTAAATTGTTTTAAAATTCTAGAGATACACTCATTATTCTCCTTTAGGAGATATTCTTGTTTTGGTTCCTCTTGTTTTCTTGTTCCAAACAGGGTTACAAACAAAGAAAGATGTTTATCCTTCAGAGGAAGCCACGTGACTCAGAGGGAGTCAAAACTATTTGAGAAAGAGGAAGAATAGAATCATCATTGGGGAAAACCAATGCAATAATACATGATCAGAAACTTTCTATGATTCTATGGGTAGAAGCATGCATGACACGGTATATGTTCAGAACAAGAGTCTTCACCAGACTTTGAAAAACATAACTCCCGAAGAAGCCTTCACCAGAGTAAAGCCTGAGATTGAACACTTCAAGATATTTAGGTGCCCAATGTATTTTCATGTACCCAAAAAGAAGAAGTCCAAGATAGATCCTTTAGAAAGAAAGATACAGTGAATCTTCAAAAACATTCCAGATCGACATCCCTGGTCAAAGACAGATTGAGACAAGCAAAGATGTTGTCCTTGAAGAAGAGATAGCTTTCAAAGATCCAAAGAATCTCAGATGGAGATTGACAGTGAGACAGTTCCTTCTCCCCCTTCAGCAGCTCAGAGGGAGACAGACATTATTCCAGTTGATCCAGTTGCTCCAGTTGATATGTTCAGAGATATTGCAGTAGGGCATAAAAGGCCTACCTAGACTCACTCTGCAAGAGGCAGAGAAACATACAAGCCTCTCAAGGCACATCCCGAGAAAGCAAAAGATATTTTCAAGCTATCCTTCAGTCATGAGCCACTTCATTGATGTTGAGCCTCCTTGTCTTAGAGAAGCAACAAGAGAACAAGTAAGGCAAGATGCCATAATAGAAGAATACCAGTATATCTTAAAAAAAAAAATTGATGTATAAGATATTATTCAGGGACCAGAAGGGAAGTTTGTGGTAACTTCCAAGTGGATCTATAAGATCAAGTATGCAGCTGATGGAAGTGTTGAGAAATACAAAACGAAATCTATAGCCAAAGGTTTCTCACAAACAGAGGGAGTTGTCTATGATGAAACACTTGATCCAGTAAACCCGTTACACTTCCATCCATACTACCATCCATGAGATGGAAACTATATCAGATAGATAAATTCTTGATGAGTTTGGAGTACAGCTAGAGTATTGTTGATCCAAACCTATATCATTACAGTGTTGATGACGAAGGCCTGATTTTTTGGTGACTTATTCAAGAAGTCTTGTTGTTGGATACAAGTAATCCTTCACTTCTGAATTCGAGATGAAGAATCTGAGTATGATGCACTACTTCTTGGGACAAGAAGTATGACAGAGGACCACTGAGATTTTCATGAGTCAAGGAAAATATAAAGTAAAGATACTAAAGAAGTTCAAGTATGATAGGATACAAAATCCACCGTGATAAATTTAAAAGGAGAAGATTGATGACAATTCAAACGAGACTGATCCACATTGGATCACCGATGTATCTGGTTAACACCAGACTTGATTCATGCCATGTAATGAATGTGCTTAGTCATTTCATGAGTCAACCGAGACAGACTCACTAGACAACAGCGAAACATGAGGCACAGTTGGATATGGTCTGAGATATGCCACCAGAGTGAACTTGAGTTAGCAAGATATGTTGATTCAAATTGAGCAGAAAGTACAGTGGACTAGAAGAGCACATCCGGTTGATGTTATACCATGAAGTTTGCCATGGTTTCCTAATGCAGCAGGAAACGAAAATCTTTGTGGCCCTGAATACCACAGAAGCAGAGTATGTACCACTGAGTGTGCAAAGCAGTATGGCTTCACAAGCTTTTGACAGACTTACTTGATCATGAGATGGATCCTATGATGATAACCAAGAGTCGTTTATAAAGCTCCTTGAGAACCCAATGTTTCCTGATGGATCGAAACACGATGAGATGAAATATTCTTATATCAGAGATATAATGCAGAGGAAAAATCGTACACATACAGTACCTTCCTACACATGAGCAGATTGCAGATATCTTCACCAAACTAATTTGGTGAAGAATGCCTTCCTAGTTGAGAGGGAGTATTGATGACTCTAGACAAGACAAAATTCAGAGTACATCCGTATGAGACTTGGCATGATAAAGAATGCCTCCCTAGCGAAGAGGGAATGTTGATGATTGCAGCTATGTGAGACATTATCCAGCTTACAAACCTGTGAGATGTGGATCATTGCAGCTATGTGAGTCTTTCTCCAGCTTACAAACCTGAGAGAAAGCCCCTAAGAAGGGTACATGGAGCCTACCTGAGACAAAGCTAGAACGTAGAGATGACCTCCTCCATTCAGAGAGTTGAGAAGAACTCCAGATGATTATCCAGTGGGAAAGGCGATCTGTTGAGTTAGACGTGCCTGTGGCTGAGCACAAGGTGAACGTGTGAAATCCCAAAGTGTTGGATGCATCGTCATGTGAACAAAAATGAAGATGATGTATTAGCCTCCTCTAAGCGGCAGAGTTGACGAGAAACTCCAGATGATTCTCCTGTGTGAGGCAGTGGGAAAGAAGATTTGTAGAGTGGGCGTGCACGTGGACGAGCACAAGTGAACGTGTGAAGATCTGGTTCTTTTGTGTAATGCAGTGAGCCAGAGATATGGGCATCCCTATGGATGTGCCCCTAGTGGATGAGCACTAGTGGGTGTATCAAATCCCTTGCTATATTGTTCAAGAGTTAGACCTACCTGTAACCCTAATTGTAATGTAAAGGGTACAGGTTGGCTCCACCTTAATGTGACTAATAATTAATATAAAAGATAATTAATCTAGTTAATATTAATTATATTATAAGCTAGTGAGGTCGGCCCTGTTGTGCCAATAGACACTTTTGTTGACAGGTTCAGTTTAGTATAAGTAAAGATAAATTCCCCATTGAGGAATCATATCTTTCACATGAGTTTGGAAATTTGAGCAAGTGCATCGTCTTGGGAAAAGTGTGCACCTCTCTTGGACGCTAGTCTTCTAGGGTTTGAGCACCCTCTTGTGTGCTAGGTCTTATTGGTGGTGAAGGTCTTTCTCTTGAAGAATATAGCAAAGGATTTGGCTGGGTTTTCTTTCCTTGTTGAGAAGGGTTTCCCAGGATACTTGTGTTCTTGTGCATGGTGTTTCTTCTTGTGATCTTGGTTGCTGCAACATTATTGTTTATGGTTAAGTGAAATACTAAAATGGAATGAACTTCATGCTTAACCTAGCTTATGAAAAGTCAACATAGACTAAGGTTGGTTCACTTGGACCAACTACAACCAAGGACAGGATAGAGTTTAGGCTCGGTTGGATAGTTTTTATGGCCGCCAAGAACATATATCTTTTTCTCTCAAACTTCACCAAGTGGATGTAAAGATGGATTTCATTGGATCAAATTATCTTCTAATTCAAACCTTGCTTTCTGTAAGTCATTTTATTGATGTGTCGTTGTCTTCAATTTTAACTTAATGCCTCACATTTAGAGTCAAAGGATTTCCAAGACTTTGTTCATCATGTTCAGAACCTTTCTTCACATCCGCTTAGCGTGCAAGGGTGGATCTTTTGGTGGGACATTGTTGTCTACTGCATTGTGATGTTCATGAAAGTTGGGGGCTAGACAATGGCTCAAAGGAGGAGGAAAGAGTTGTGTGTGGCTGGCTAGGCAAAGCTTGGAGGAGGTTTGAACTTTTCTAGAAGAGGATATTCATAATGTTTCTCTTCAAGAGGAGGCGGTGAAACTGGAGATGGCAATGAGAAGAGGAGAAGATTATACTGCTCAAGGTGTCGAGATTCGTTCTCATCTAAAGTGGATCCAAGAGGGGGATGAGGGATCCAAGTTTTATTTTCAGTTCCTTGAATGGGAGGTGACTGCAGACAAGATGCTTGGTCTTCATCAGTCAGATGGTTCTCTATCTAAGAATCCATAAGAGATTCGTCGTAAGATTAGCTTTCATTTTGAGTCTATTTTTGCTCCTTATTATCTGACAAATGGTATGCTTGTTGCCTAAGATGATTGTTGCAATGTTGTCCCTTGCAGAGTTTCTAATGGTGACATGTAGAGATTGGATTGAGGCTTCTAGAAGGATGAGCTCTTCATTGCTTTGACCTCTATGAAAAATGGCAAATCCCCTGGGCTTGATGGTTTGCCTTGTGAGATTTACAACATTATGTGGGATTCCACTCATGATGATTTTTGTAGCCTGTCCTCAGAGGTATTTGCCTCGTATCACCTTTCATAGTTTCTTAATCAAGGGTTGATTAAGCTTATCCTTGTTACCACCCCAGCTCACACTTACTAATAAAAGCATTAATCCATAAGGTACAACCTGAGGGGGATCTATTAGGATAGTCACCATTGTCACCTAAGCAACCTATCCTCTCACTTTTGATTGGCTCTTCTCCAACTCAATGGGGGTATCCCTGACAATTAAGATAACTAAAGCTACAATAATGAGGCTCGAAGGTGATATGAAGAGACAATTTTAGCAAAATTGATAGGCCAGGTATGGGTTGAACTGTAACTCTGTACTTGATTAATTAGTTAACATGAAGCTCAATAAATATACAAATGAATGATTGTTGGTCTTCCCCAACGGTTGACTCTTCCTATCACCTACGGCTCTTCATGTTTCTCCTAGTGATATTTACAATGATATTTATACATGTAACACAATCATAAGGATTATGTGTCCAACATTGCCCCCCTTAATCCGAAGGGGTGTTTGTGAGTCCAAGCATCATTATGAACTTTCCAAATTTTTCTCTTCCAAGCACTTTGGTGAAGATGTCTGCAATTTGCTCACTTATGGAACAATGTCTCAAGTGAATACTCTTGGCCTCTACATGATATTGAATCAAATGATATTTTGTATTGATGTGCTTAGTTCTATCATGGAATCTGGGATTCTTGGCCAACTTGATTGCAGAAGTATTGTCAACTCGAAGAGGAGTAGAATTCACCTGCTTCTCTTGCAAATCTTCAAGTATTTTCACGAGCCACACAATCTCTTTTGTTTCTTTTGCAGCTGCCACATTTCCTGCCTCTATTTGTGAATTTTCTCAAAACCCAGTACACTTTTAAACCAATTAATTTACTTTTAACTGATTATTCAAGGTTTTCTTCACAATAAAATAAATACACAGCAGAAAATTAATGTCCAAGAACTGAAAGTAAAGTAGACAGCAATCATATCACAAGTACACACTTATTTTTGGACAATAGTCCCCTGAAAAACCCAAGATGGGAAAACCGGTGCAGCAGATCTGAGATTTTATTATTATTCAGCAAGGAAATATAGAGTTCTCTTACAATACAAATTGGCCCAGCCAAATACCAACCAGAATGCTCAGAAAAACTCCTCCCCAACAATTGTACGGCCCCTCTCTACAAATCCCTAAACCAAATCGTGCCTGATGAGACCCCTACGTAAGCCTCTGCGCAAGATCGTACGGCTGTCTGCATGGGTGTTGCATCACCTGGTACGGCGACCCTCAGATCTGAGATAAAGTCCTCTGCAAATGTTGAAGATGTGTGTGCCAATCTCCTTAATGAGTCCTCCTTTGTCTCCCTGCAAACCCTCACACTCAAATCTGCAATCAATCTCTTTGTAGATCGATTTCTCTTTCTCCTTGTGTGCCCTCTTAGCCAAGTCCTCCTCTTATTCTTCATTGAGCAAGTGAAACCCTAATCTCCAAAAGGATTGAGGGCTGAAATCAACCCTCACCCTCGTGATGAGATAAATGGTCAAGATTAAAAGACCACACCTTAAATTATTTTTCACTTGAACTTCAGAAAAAGTACTCAATAAAGTCAACTGAAGATTATAACACATCAACAATTATTTTCCTAAGTCAGACTTAGGAAATCATTTAATTAATTAACTCAGCCTAAGTTTCATTGTCCTCCATCATCCTAGGACATTGTAACGATGATGGAAGACCTTCCTTGCTACAATCTCAACACTCCCTCTTAGCGAGGAAGGGATTATGTCTCAACCCCATCTGATCTCTGAACTTCTCGAACTTTTCTCTGCTCAGTGCCTTGGTCAAGATGCCTGCCATCTGCTCATCAATCTGTATGTAATCAAGCTTCACGACTCCTCTCTGTACACAATCCTGGATGAAGTGATACCTGATATCAATGTGCTTGCTACAATCATGAAACACTGGATTTTCAGAGAGCTTGATGCAACTTTGATTGTCACAGTGAATCACAGTAGCTTCTAGCTCCTGCTTGAACAAGCCCAAAAGTAACTTCCTCAGCCACAGTGCCTCACATGCTGCCAAATTGGTTGCCATACAAATTGGCCCAGCCAAATACCAACCAGAATGCTCAGAAAAACTCCTCCCCAACAATTGTACGGCCCCTCTCTACAAATCCCTGAACCAAATCGTGCCTGATGAGACCCCTACGTAAGCCTCTGCGCAAGATCGTACGGCTGTCTGCATGGGTGTTGCATCACCTGGTACGGCGACCCTCAGATCTGAGATAAAGTCCTCTGCAAATGTTGAAGAGCTCGATGCCATTGATCTTTGCTTCCTGTTGAACCAGGAAATGATGCCCGATCCAATGTTGAAGCAACAATCTGAAGTACTCTTCATGTCCTCTGCAGATCCTACCCAATTAGCCTCTGTAAAATTTGCTAATGTCACTCCACTAATGCGCTCATACAATAGCCCGTACTCCAATGTCCCTCTAAGATAGCGAAGCACATGCTTCGCAGCAATCCAATGTACTCTTCGAGGGTCCACCATGAACTGACTCAAAGAGTTTACTGCAAAGCTGATATCTGGTCGAGTATTAACCAAATACATGAGTAATCCAATCAACTGACGATAGACA
>JZKD02S1663269.1:714547-726512 GCA_000966675.3 Picea glauca
TTCCCAGGATAAATGTTGTGTCTATTGTGGATGTGTATTTCTCAGTGATCTTGTTCATATTATGCTCTTATCTTATGAAATGCAAAGAACTATAATATCAGCATAAAACATTAACGGGACACTGTCCTGGCTTGATGACCAGAGGTGACAGCGTTATCCACAAACATTTCACGGAGATGAGAAGGTTGGCTCGTGATGAAACCCCCCTTCTCTTGGCTATGCCACCAAGAGCCACTACCTTGGTTTGGTGACCAGATAGGTGGTAGTGTCATACCGCTACATGCCCACGGTCATAATAGGTCGGCTCGTGATGAGACCTCCTATCCACCAACTAGTACCTTGAGTGTTTATTTATCTTATGGGTTCCCTTTTCTTACTGAGAAGCTTTTTATTGCTTTCTCGAGAATCCCTGGGCGAATCATCTCAAAGGTTTCAATAGGCTTTTAACTCTTGCCAGCTACTTTTACCCAGGTAGATGCGCCACCCTTCTTCCCACAAGGCAAGGTACAACCCTTCCTAGTGTGGCCAATCCCAATGCCCAAACAAAGGTAGGGGGAGATGAGAGGAATAAAGATGGAAAGTGGTATGTATGGAGGGAACGAACGATAACCTTTCATAGACCCACCCAGTGGCAACCCATCCTAAAGGAAGATCAACTTACTAAGGCACCATGTCACCCTTCTAGGTATGAACAAGTCAAAGAGCATAATTTCCAAGAAAACATTATGAAATGAAGGAGAATTCAATGCAACATATTCAAGTGCCTCAAGAATCACAGTGACACATACCATGATACCCGAACTCATTACCTCATGGAGCAAGACTTACTACTACTTCGGGAACAGGCCGGTGGGATGGATACTGTTGTTGTTGATAAATGGACTACACTAAAGAAAAGAGGGGCCCTCCGGAGCCATGCTCAAGTCACCCGACTCTTGGTACTCCATGTCTAGGACCTGTGGGCCTCGAGATGTGATCTCCTTAGTTATCCCTAGGGTAGGGGATAACAAGACCAAGTTGATCTTAACTAATTCCTAAGTGTCTAAATATCCTAACACGACTAAGATTAAATCATAATCTAAGTCATTAATGTTTTAGAACTTATAGAACATTTCATTTAGATTCTTAAGACTAAATGACCTCAAAACATAAGACTTTGACTTTTTATTTTTATTTTTCAATTGAAATTACAAAATCGAATTATTTTCCACTTTTCCTCAGTGGTCACTAAAGAAATGTCTTGAACCACTTCCTACACATTCACACTAAACCTGTGCAAGAAGTTCTTGCTCGAGCTACATTTTTCAACACTATGGATAGGATTCCAAAGGCTATAGAGTGAAGGCACAAGGTGATATATTGAAGACTTAGCCTAAGCAAAACAATTGGTTGTAGTATAGATGGTAAGTAAGTGATGTGAGAACAAGACCAAGTGCCTAATCAAATCTTGGGCAAATGGAATCAAAGAAGCATGGACCAAAGAAGACAATTGCATGAAGATGTAAGGTAATGAAGGTTGTTATGCATGCCACAAATCAGCCTTAACTTGCTGAAATTTATAGCATAAAATTACCTTGGAAGGCTAAGGGTGCCATTCTTAAGCATTGTTATGAAAGTGAGGTCATGTTAATCTAGTAAAAATTAGGTTTATTAGATCCAAGGCTAACACAACAATAGCTATAAGACAGATCAAATCCTTACATTACTCTATCCAAATGACACATAGTTCATTATAAGTCATTTGTAACATGCTACAAGGGTTTCCTACAACAAAAATCAGCATATGAAAAAAAAATGCACACATGAAAGCCTCGCACGAATAAGAAATTGTACCTCCAATCTTCCATCAAGCTCCAACCATGTGATCTACAAATGTAGCCCAAGGGGAGAGCTCCTCAATACCAAAATTCTCAACAACCATTACAATGGAGAGAAATGTCCTCTTTATAGAGGGAGTCTCTTCTCTCATACAATAAACAAATATTATTTGCTAACTAACTCCATGACAAGCCAAACCAATATTATAAATTTGGAGCAGTTAGATCTTTCCTCGATCCATGGTTGGCCATGTCATAGTATGTGCATTGTAAACACAAGCCTCTCCAAGGGAACTCACCCTCATCCAAAAATAGGGAAAATAATAAAATGCAGATCTCCAAGAGAGGGGGTACTACCAAAAATAGGCATGATAACTAGGTCGACATCCAAAAGGTCCACATAGAATGTGCCCTCCAAGATGGATGCATGCAAAATATAATAAAATAATCTTCAACCTAAGAGGATGTGCTCAAGGATAACTTCAGTCAACCAGTTCATTTCTAATTACAACCCCACATGAGACTAGTAGCATTCATCGTCCTCCATAACATGTCAAGAATATTCAAATTGCAAGTTGATTTCCTCTTGCAAGTAGCGCCAGAGGCAGTGATGAGTTATGTTACACCTCATATTGTATGAGATTCCACATTGTGATTTTCATCACATTCATGGAGATTTATTGTTGGTTCCTTGGAGCTTTTGGATTGACTTGGAGGTGATACATCTTCATTGAGCTTCTTCTTGGCATTGGAGGTCTTTGGCTTGGGGGAGCCTCACTTCTCCTTGGTTGGATGATTGTGCATGTTGGTTTGGTGGTCTTCTCACATGTGCTTGCCTTGTTGATCACCCCTTCGTTGCATATTTGTTGGTATCTTTGAGCATGGTATCTCATTTTGGTATTGTTGATATGCTTATCTTGCATATGGATGATGGATCTAGCCACCCAAGGGGTTGGATGATGATGGTGTTAGGAGGTAGGTGTTTCATGATGTTGTTGGACTTTCCTAGTGACTTGGTGTGTTGATGTGATGATGTTGGTTTGTCACTAGGAGGGATGTTCTACATGGTCCTCTTGCATTGGATATGTGGTGGGGGATACTTGATGATTGGATGGGTTAGCATTTTTGTTGTCCCCTTCTCTTATGATGTTGATATGGTTAGATGATGTGTTGTGGTAGGGCACTTTTCGTTGGTGGGATTTTCCCAAGTGATATGACTTAACATTTGTAACATTTGCTAGACATCACCTAGGTGGAATGTGTTTGATGATGTTGGTATCCTTGTGGATGTTCTTTTCCTGAGTTAGATTGGGGGTTACTACAAGTACATACATCTTTGATGATCAAACCTTTTCTTAAGGTTTGATGAGGTATTTATCTTATTATAGTCCTTTGGTGGTGCACCCTAGGTTTAAACCTAGGTGGAGCTTCTATTCTATCATTGTGTTGTTATCATGGTGGTCTTTGCTAGGAGATACATCTTGTCTCCATAGTACAACACTTGTTAGAGCACATCCCCACTCATTCCCACACATGTTCATGTTGATTTAATCTGTTGGTGATTATTGGGAGGGACTATGGTTTTAATTGAGCATTAACCTTTGTGCACACATGTTGAGGTTGATTAAACCATTTAATGGTTAAATTAATTCATTTTAATATCTTAGAGGTTAATAGCTTGAGCACCCTACTTTACTTGGTAGTTGTTCACACTTGTAGGGGTTATATATTTGAGGCTTTATTATGGAGCGCTTCTCTCTTGGGCACTGTTATCGCACAAGTTGTAGGTCGGGCAAAGCCCGACCCAACCACCAATTGGCCACAACTTAGAGAGCACCTACCCACTGTCACCTTAGGCAGGTGTTCCCGTCACTTTAGAGGTGGGATAGTCACCTCGAGGGGGGAATCCCAATGACCCTGGGGGAAAATGAGATGGAAAATGATAATTATGGATGGATGTCCCTAAGGGTCAATTCTAAATGGTAGAAGGGGCTTGAAAAAGGGTCTTGGGAAGGTTTAAAGTGTTAACATGTGCTCGTTTAACCATAGACAATATCACAATATTGTCACCCAACCATAGGCACGCAGCCACCCCCGAGCACCGTAACCTTGACAGATAGAATAATTCTGGAAGCAATACCAAACCCAACAGATAACCAAGTGATAGCGCACCTTTCTTCAAAGGTAGCACACCAAGCAGAAAGTCCAAAAACCATAAACCAAGACCATCTCCCAGCTACAATCATTGCAGTTGCACTCCTCCTCTAGACTTGCACACCACTTATCTTGAGTGTGAAAGAGTGTGTCCAAATGAGCTAAAGCGCCCTCTATTTATAGTGCTCCTTGTCAACTGTCTAGGCCGACTTCTCTTTCTAGAGACTAATACTTTATTGTAAATTCCTTTACTGAACCGACTTGTCTTCTAGGGTTCTTACACATTTGTTTAGGGTTTCTCTGGCTTCCGGAATATTCTAATCTAGTTAGAGGTTACACATGGAGGTTGATATCTCCCACAGCTACCATAATATCAACACTCCCTCCTAGCTAGGGAGGTATTAACAAGTAGCATCGCCATAGCCACACAGGCTATCTCATGGTCACGTAGATCAAGTCACGAGCAACATCACCACTATAAGTATCAGCTGATAGCATTCTGCCATCAAAAATATACCATCAACTGTGTCATCTCTCAAGGCCATACTCCAACTGAGTAATCGGGCATGATGTTGAATAAGTCATGTGTTGAACTCAACTCACTCAACAGAGTGTCTCGCATAAGTCACTCACTCAACAGAATGATACAAGGACCATTTTTCTAATCCGAACATACGTCCTAGAAGAATGATTGTCCCAATAGATGTTGAATGTCCTCAATGGCTACAAGAACCATCCTCTCCACTGTATCATCTCTAAGCCGTACTAGCATGATGTGAATGCATCATATCTAAGTTGTACTAGCAGGATGTGGAGACCATCTACATCATCTCTATGTCGTACTAGCATGATGCAAATGCATCATATCTAAGTTGTACTGGCATGATGTAGATCAATGCCTCTGCATCATCTCTAAGTTGTATGATCATATCTAAGTTGTACTAGCATGATGCAAGTCATCTGCAACATCTCTAAGTTGTATGATCATCTCTAAGTTGTACTAGCATGATGCTCTGCATCATATCTAAGTTGTACTAGCATGATCATATCTAACATGATGTGACTCAGGCATAAGCATCGTCTCTAAGCTGTACTAGCATGATGCCAATGCATCATATCTAAGCTGTACTAGCACGATGCATCTCAAGACATCTGTATCATATCTAAGCTGTACTAGCACGATGCATCTCAAGACATCTCTATCATATCTAAGTTGTACTAGCACGATGCATCTCAAGACATTTGTATCATATCTAAGTTGTACTAGTATGATGTTGAAGCATCATATCTAAGTTGTACTAGCATGATACACATCAGCAATCTGTCAACCTGGACCATTCTCCATAGGGAGAATGTATGTCCATCAGCACTCCCTCCCAACCGAGGAAGTCGTCTCCTCCCTTTCAATCAAGGGAGCAATCTCCACAAGTCCCAGCTTGTCCCTCAAGTATGTACTAGAGAATCACTTCTCCCTTCTAGACTTTATCATGGAGAAAATAGTACTTGATCTCAATGTGCTTCGACCTATCATGGAACACAAGGTTCTCTAAAAGCTTCACACAGCTTTGATTATCACAATGTAGCACAGTTGAATCCAACACATGATCAAATAGTCCAGAAACCAGCTTACGGAGCCATACTGCTTTCGTACAAGCATCACAAGCTGCAATATACTCTGCTTCTGCAGTGTTGAGTGCAACAGACTTTTGTTTCCTGCTAGCCCATGATATCATAGCAGATCCCAAACTGAAACATATACCAGAAGTACTATTTATGTCATCTGCACTCCCTACCCAATCTGAATCAGTAAATCCATGCAATTGTACATCACTATTTGAGACATATCTAAAACCATAGTTTAGCATCCCACGAAGATATCTCAAAATATGCTTTGTAGCTATCCAATGCTCATGTCTAGGTTCCACCTGGAACTGGCTCAACGTGCTCACAGCAAAGCAAATGTTCGGTCGGGTATTCACCAAATACATCAATGAGCCAATCAACTGCTGGTACAGGGACGAGTCTACTGGATCAGAATCAGAGCCTCTCAACTTCGTCATATCTGTCACCGTGGGAGTTGCCATGGATTTGCAATCCATCATCCCAAACTTCTGAAGGATCTTTATAACATACTTCCCTTGCCCTAGGAAGATTTCACCCTGCTTCTGCCATACTTCTAGTCCCAAATAATAATGCATGAGACCAAGATCCTTCATATCGAATTCGGAGGCTAGCTCCTTCTTACACTAAATAATGAGAGGCTTTGTACCTGTCAGAAACAAATCATCAACATATAGTAGTAGGATCACAAGTGCATCATTCACAACCTTGTAATAAAGGTTTGGATCAGCATAGCTCTTGGAAAATCCAAGTCTCGTCAAGTAACTGTCAATCTATGCATACCAAGCTCTTGAAGCTTTCTTGAGTCCATACAAGGCCTTCTTTAATCTGCATACATGGGTATCTCTCGAGTGTACCTCAAAACCTCTCTATGTATACTTCTTCCTCAATTACTCCATTGAGAAAAGCGGTCTTTACATCCATCTAATGTAAACTCCAACCCATGGATGTTGCAAGAGATATGATGGCTCTGATAGAGGTATACCTGGCAACCGAAGCAAACGTCTCATCATAGTCTTCTCCCTACTGCTAAGAGAACCCTCTAGCCACAAATCTCACCTTGTATTTATTGATACTCCCATCTATTGCATGCTTTATCTTGTAAACCCATTTTGAAGTTACTACCGACTTTCCTTCAGGTCTAGGCACAATTTCCCATACATCATTTTTCATGATGGATTGATATTCTTCCATCATAGCTTCCTTCCATTCTTTCTTCTTGACTCCTTCATCAAAGGTGGAAGGTTCTGCATTGACAAGACTTGTCATGAGTGTCGCATAACTAGAGAATATTTTGGCCCTCTTACTTTCCCTGAAGGTGTCGCTGGGAGCTTTATGTCTTTCTGCTTCTTGTAAGGTGGATTCTAGCCATGCTGGTCGTTTTTTGTTCTTGGGTACAACAACTAGTTCTACAGGTTCAAGTGGTTGGTCTGGTTCTTCATTGGGATGTTCTGGTGAACATGTACTTTCTTCCTTGGGGTCTTCATATTCTTCTTCATCATTGGAGTGTATGGGATCTTCTATAGATTTCTTGAAGGAAATCTTCTCATCAAAAGTTACGTCCCTGCTGATTTCAATCTTTTGTTGACCTGGGACGTAGATTCGGTAAGCTTTTGATGTGTCACTATATCCAACGAATATGCCCTTCTTTCTTGAAGGTTCCAACTTCTTCATTTTGTCCTTGGGAACATGGATATAGACAGGACACCCAAAGATCCTTAAGTGTTCCACACTTGGATTCTTTCCTGAGAAGGCTTCTTCTAGAGTCATGTTCTTCAGTATACGATGAGGACTTTTATTTTGAATATATACAACTGTCATAGCTGCTTCTCCCCATAGAAACATGGATAGATGGTGGTCATTCATCATTGCCTTAACAGATTCTTCAATGGAATGATTCTTTCTTTCTGCTACACCATTCTGTTGAGGATTATGTGGGACAATTAGCTCCCTCCTAATCCCAGTTGTTTTAAAAAAGGCAATGAGCTCCCTAGAGGTATATTCTCCTCCATTATCAGATCTTAGTGTCTTGATCTTCTTATTTGTCAAGATTTCCACTTCAGCTTTGAATTCTTGGAACTTGCCAAAAACTTCATCTTTCGTCTTTATCTTGTACATCCAAGTCTTTCTTGAGAAGTCATCTATGAATGTCACATAGTAAAGAGAGACTCCTAGAGACTTCACTAGCATAGGACCACATACATCTGAGTGTATCAGATCCAAGATCTCTTTGGATCTATTCTCACTATCTGGAAATGGCTTCTTAATATTCTTCCCAAGTGCACATCCTCTACAAATACCTTCGTGTACTGATTGTAGTTTTGGTATGCCTACAACCATTTGTTTTAGAGATGGCAATGCTTGATAATGAAGGTGAGCATACCTTCTATGCCATAACTAACTAGGATTGATTTCATCATGTACAAGAGCTTGAGCATTATGACCTAGGAGTTTATACAATCTTCCTTCACGTATCCCAATAACTCTAGCATATTCTATTTTTGAATCTTTAGACCATACAAGAACTTTTCCATCAACAAAGGCTATTCTATCTTCTTTGTCTTCCAAGCAAGAAATAGATACTAAATTCTTTTTCAAACCAGGAACATATAAAACATTGTTAAGATGAACATTGTTACCTGATTCCATTTTGATAGAATCTTTTCTCATTCCTTTGATTGCATAGGAGTTATTATCTCCAAGTTCCACTTTATGAGAGGTTTCATTTTCCTTCATGCTTGAGAGATTTTCATGAACACCAGTGATATGTCTTGAAGCTCCACTATCGATTAGCCACATGTCATCTTCAAAGGATCCAGTAAGAGTTGAGTTGTAGAAGAAATTTGTTTCTTCATGCTTGCCTTTCTTTGAAGGTTCTTCATCGTTGGCAGCAAACGCATGGTGTCTTTCTTTTCTCTTCTTTGCTAGTTTAGGGCAATCCCTTTTTGTAGTGGCCATAATCATAGCATCCATAACATTGTACCTTTGACATATCTCTCTTATGATTGAATTTCTTTCCTGAACCAAATCTTTTCTTACTTCCATGTCTCTTGAACTTTGTTGCATAGGCTTGAGCATCCTCTTCCTTTTGAAATTTTCCTTTTGAGTTTATCCTTGTCTCTTCTTGTGAGCAACAGGTCCAAAGTTCTTCAAGCGTTGGAAGCTCCTTCCTTGTGTTCATGTTTGCAGCAAATGCATCCCATGATCTAGAGAGACCATTAAGTGCAATATTCACAATTTCCTTTTCTGGAATAACTTCTTCAATGGCTTGTAGTTGATCTCTCAATTTAGAAATCCTTACAAAGTATGAGGCTACAGTATCATCCTTATTCATCTTTGTATCACGAAGCTCATTCTTCAGACTCATCACTTGTCCAATATTTTTGACTACCAAAAGGTTAGTTAGAGCATCTTACAACTTCTTGGATGAGTCAAGATTGGATATGTAGGGTATCAAGTGATCTTTGACAGAGTCCACAATGATACTCATAGCGTTGATGTCATTGTCCTTGAACTTCTCCATCACTGCAACATTCTGAGGTTCAACTTCTTTTCCTGCTTTAAACTGTGGTTCCACAATCTTGCCTTTCACGATATTTAGAACCTTGTTCTTGGCAAGGATGAGGTCAATCCTTGTCTTCCATGCTCTAAAGTTTGAAGCTCCTTCTAGCTTGTCTTTTGTCTTCATAGAATAAGTCATGAATGCCCTTGACTTTGACTTTGACCAGTCAAACTTTAACTTTGACCAATGAAACGTTGACTTTGACCCAAAAATTCAACCTTGACATTTTTGCTTGCTGAGAGTACCAAGAGGTGCGTTGGGATAAAGCGCACTAGAATGTCCAAGAATTATGTAAAACTTCTCACTTGAAGTGTCCAAAGAGTTAGGTTAGGGTTTGTTGCAACTGCACAATCAGAAACCCTAGTTGCAGCTGCAACTGGTGCCACAACGAGCTTAACAAAGAACTACCACTTTACCTTCCAGCGGTTAGACTGTCCTAAAGGTGGTGTGGGCCCATAACCTGTTAAGATGCGCTCGTTTAACCATAGACAATATCACAATATTGTCACCCAATCATAGGCACATAGCCACCCCCGAGCATCGTAACCTTGATAGATAGAATAATTCTGGAAGCAGTACCAAAGCAAACAGATAACCAAGAGATAGCGCACCTTTCTCCAAAGGTAGCGCACCAAGCAGAAAGTCCAAAAAACATAAACCAAGACCAGCGCCCAGCTACAGTCGTTGCAGCTGCACTCCTCTAGACTTGCGCACCACTTATCTTGAGTGTGAGAGAGTGTGTCCAAATGAGCTCAAGCGCCCTCTATTTATAGTGCTCCGTGTCAACTGTCTAGGCCAACTTCTCTTTCTAGAGGCTAATACTTTATTATAAATTCTTTTACTGAGTTGACTTGTCTTCTAGGGTTCTTACACATATGTTTAGGGTTTTACTAGCTTCTAGAATATTATAATCTAGTCAAAGGTTACACATGGAGGTTGATACCTCCCGCAGCTACCATAATATCAACATAAAGGTTGCCAAATGAGTTGAGTGACCTGCTGAGAGTAAATCACTTGCCCGAGGCACAATGAAACCCAAGGATACTTGTAATTATGTTAGTTGGACAAGCAAGTTAGGCTTGTTGTTCCTAATTGCAGCAAAAGTAAATGATATATATCAGCATATAGAAAATAATAACAACTGCAAAATAAGTGCTAAAAGTATGATAAAATGAGCAAGAGACAAGCTAGTGAAAGCTAGCTTAACCCAACAATGATAAAGCAATACTTTAGGACAAAAGCAAAGTTGAAAACAAAAGCTTGCTGCAGAGATATTTATCAGCCTTATGGTTGTAGCAAACCAAGTTTTATAGCAGAAAAATCAGCCAATGAAAACCACATTTAACTAGCTCAACAAGTGCACTAGGGTTAGTAGAGAGTTAGGGCAAAAGTAGGGGTTAGTCCTAGGGTTAGTTTAGGAGTTATTAGGAGTTAAAGGGTTAGTTTTTTCTGCAGCCTTATGGCTGTAGGTTAGTTTTGTAACAGCAGCAAGATTTAATGGTTGAAAGGGGATGCCTCAATGCGGCAAGAGAGCCAAAGGCTCAAGGAACAACTTCCAAAAGAGATAACTTCAAAACTTGAAAATTTCACGTTTACCAAGGCAACAATTTATTTCTCCAATGCAACAAGTAATGACTAGTGCCTTTAATGATTCGGTTAATGGAGTCCAGCAAAGAATGAGCTAGAGGTACTACCTCCTTGGGGGTGTAAATCACCTTACTCCCCAGGGCAAGTATCCCTAGCTAGGGTTTAAACTAAGATGGTGTATGCACTTATACTTCTCTTAGTAAACCCTTGTTAAATTAACAATACTTAAGCATAAAATGATGGAGGCTAAGGTGGGGAGGTGTATGCCCTTATACTTCCCACCTAGCTCTAGCAAAATAACCTTGACTTGAACAAAAATGATAATACAAAGTAAAAAGCCTTACCAATTCAAGGAAAAATGCTAAGACAAACCACCACAATAGCAAAAGAAGAGCCTTCCAAGGCTAGCACAACACTTCCATCAACCAATAACCAAGAATATAGCCATACACAAGAGCGCAAGAGAGAAACTAACCAAAGATAGCGAAAATTTCAGTCCAATGTTTCTCACAATGGGAGAGTTATGATTTTTAAAATGAGATCTTGTGATCTCTATTTATACAAAATGTCACTAACATAGCTTGTCCACATTAGCAAGGGTAAAACATAAGACAAGGGGTCCACAACCCTTATCTTACCCCTTGCAAACAAATGATATTAAACAATTCATCTTTAAATTCACTTTTACACAAAAAGAAACCCTAACTTAAGGTGATGTCACCCCTTTAGGGGACGTTTTGACACTAGGAGGGAGTTGTTGGAGTTGGAGATGCATCGTTAGGCCTCCAAAGGCCACATGTCAATCATCAAGACCATCTCCTCATGGTCAAGGCCTTCTTCTCCTCAAAATGTCCATGTGTCGATGAGTGATAACCTCACCACCAAACCCTAGCCCTTATAGGTGACGTCATGTCTCCAAAGATGGTGTTTTGCCTCTCCTAGGCAAAACGTTTGGCATGTGAGGGCTAGGTCATGAACTCTAGGTTGTCTTCTAGGCCTCCGAAGGTAGGTCTCTCTCATCCGGCATGCAGGCCCTTGGCATCCAACATGTGGGCTTCAAGCCCCATGGAAACCCAGGCTAGGCTTGTTCCTCCAAAATTGTCCACCAACTAGGTCCTGCAAAGACAAACAAGCACGCCCTCCAAGGATCTCAAGTCATAATATGATGATGAGTAAATCAAATCAATAAATGAGCCACCTAAGCATGTGCATCAAAGATTACTCG
>JZKD02S1663269.1:743442-753667 GCA_000966675.3 Picea glauca
AAGGGTACAAGTCGGCCCCACCATATGTGAAAGATAATTAATGTTTATTGTAATAAATAATTATATTTCTGAGTTATTGAGGTCGGCCCTGTTGTGCCAATAGACAGACCTATTGTTGTGTCTCGTCTAGTATAAATAGAGGTGATTTCCCCATTGAGGAAACACACACTCTCACACTTGTCACTTGTCATTTGGAAATTTCAGACCTACCTTTAAGGCTGAAGTGCGCACCTCTCTTGGGCGCTAGTTTCAAGGTTGTAGAAGCACCCTCTTGTGTGCATTAGAGTTTATGGTTGGGGGATCTTCTCTTGAGAATATAGCAAAGGATTGCTGGATTTTCTTCCCTTGAGTAGAAGGGTTTCCCATGATATTTCTTGTGTTCTTGTACATGGTAATTCTTCTTGTGATCTTGGTTATTGCAGCACTTGTGTATGGTGTAGCTGCATTTGTTTATGGTTCAAGTACATGCTAAATGAAATAAACCTCATGCTTGAGCCTAGCATAGTGAAAATTCAACAAGGAGAAACTAAACTCAGGAATAGAATTCATGGACTCTTTTATTTTTATGCTGCTTCTGATTCATTTTAATAACAAATCAGAATCATGTTAAAATAGATAAGATTGAGTACTGTAGACACACCTTTGAGGACTTTGAAATTGACTTAGATATTAAAAAAGCCATTATTAATAGAATCAAACAAATTAGTGTACAGATTTCTTCTTCTTCTCTTGAAGACATATTATCCAAGGCCTTAAAACCAGTTTTCGCTTTAAAAAATGACAAATGGAAGGCAGAAATATTTGCACCTTTGCAAGCAAGCGATTGGCTGCCACTCCAGCACTGCAAGTAAGACCCGTTTCAGAATGAACAGCATGTCTAATCTCTTCTGCAACCTTTTGTAAACAAGAAACTACAGGTAAGATTCAAGAAACAAACTAGACGTTCTAAAATAATCCTATTCACAAGATGAACCACTAAAAGGTGAATATTAATAAATTTGTCAAATGAAGTTCAGGTGATGAAAAACACTGTTTAGTATTACCAATCTGCTGTAAGCTTCCAAACCCAAAACCTCCAGGTAAGGAAAAAAAACTAAAAGTATTGCAAATAATTCTGTTCACAAGATGTTCCCCTAGAAAGGGAACAACAATAAATAAAAATGCTATCCTCAAATCTAACAAGATCACACAACAAGTCCATATTGAAAGCAGATGCTAGGGGAAAACATCATGATTTGCTACAATTCTATCAGTGAAAAGGATTAGGATACTACAGACAACTCACTCTTTCTCCACTCATGCAGCGCTGCCTACACACATCAGTCACGTCGAGATATGCTTCATCCAGGCTTCTTGCAATAAATCGAGAATCATATTCGCGAAACACTAGTGAAACAAAAATAACTTTGTTTCTTCAGTGAGATTCAGTAGAAAAATGTGCTTCTGAACCAAATGCTTCTTCATACTAAATAGATGACAGGATTCGGGCTTGCAAAACCTTTTCTCGTTAGTTCACTGTAATGTGAATACTTCTGGAAATTTGTTGGCACAAAAATCAAATCAGGATACAGCTTTCGAGCAATGAAGCCTGGCATTGCAGCACGAACCCCAAATTTCCGTGCCTGTAGATAGATAGGTGAACTCGTTCAGATGTCTTAAGAGATTCAGGTAACATCCCAAACAAATAACTAAGCTTCCTTTATACATGGCAAGATTACCATTGAAATACATTCTTTAATTATTACTTTGGGTTCTGAAAGAGGCAATGAATGTTTGTCTAAAAGGCAATTATACTTAACCAAAAACATAAAAACATATAGTTCTTAGAATTGGTTTCTTTCAACACTCTTGTCACTGCAATGCCTACCACACTACCTTCACATAAGTAAAGAGTCTGAATATGAAATGAAAGGAAAAAATGTCCATGATAGTAGATGATGCAGAACACTTTATACCTCATAGTTAGCTGTGCAAATCATAGACATGTTTCCCACAGCCATGGGCTTCCCTACCAGTGAAGGGTTTTCTAGTGTCTCAACAGCCGCATAAAAAGCATCCATATCAACATGGATCCATGTCCTTGATAGATCCCGGGAAGCTTCTAGTTCCAAAACTCTTCTATCTGCAATCTATAAGTTACCAGGTATTCCACATCAATGCAGTTAAAGGTGAACTCTAACAGACTAACTATAAATCAGGTCAGCATCCACTACACAAAAAAGGCAAAGAGAATGTGGTAGATTAATGGAAACAAAGTTCAAATGCTTATAAAAATACAATGTGTTCATCTGGCCAACCTCTGAGCTGTACGGATTTACATAACTTGAGGAGAGAACGAGGTATTTCCACCAAATATCAAGGCCTACTCCATCTAAAACAACTTTGTAATAAAGAAGAAAGGATGGAAAAAAATTTGCACCATACCTTTTCAAAATCAGCAATATCAGAAGCAGTGAGCAGAGCTGCCTGACAACGTAAGTTTTCTATCCTTTGCTGAATATATGTTTCCCTCCGCTGTTCATTTTCAAAATATTTTGATCCTTTACTCATCTCGTAAACAATCTTTTGCACTTTTTCCTTGTCCACCCCATCCATTCCTGAAAGAAGAATGAGTCTGTTAAGAAGACCATGATGGACTAAGTAGTTCATCACTCAAAGTTACAAGATATGACACAGTGTACCACTCAAAGTTACAAGATATGACATAGTGTTTACAATTCGAGAAGCAGTTGATAAATCCTTATAAATGTATCATGGCCTTCTAAAACTGCTACAAAGGGCCAGAAGAAACACACCAACCATAAGATTTATTTATGATGGCATAGATCAAGTAAATGAAGCAATCAAACAAGAAAAATAGAAAGTTATTGGGGAGTAATTCTGCATGGCTAGCCTGGTGGGTTAGCTCGAGTGGATTAGTGTTGGGTTATAAAGCAAGAGGTCTTGGGGTCAAGTCCCCAGCCAGATATATTGTAGAGATTGTTGGGCCTCATTCAATGTCCCCACCGGGTTAGGCCCCATAATCAGGGCCGACAGTTTACCCCATTTACCATCCTTGGATCATGAGGAAGTATTTGCAGGGTTTTCCATGAATACATTTCCTCGAAAAAAAAATTCTGCATGGCTCTACCATAGGGTATAAGGTCATCACAACAATGGATGGTGGTTGGGAGAATGCTAAGATTAGTGCTGTTGTCAAGCAACTTCATTGAACAGAATGGATTCCACAGCCTATGGCCAAAACAATTTTGTGTGCACCCTCAAACCCACTTTTTTCCTATATTCAGCCCTGCAGCTCTCTACCACTTGGGTTATTTGATTGTGTGTGGAGGCTTTCTCACATAATCGACTTTAGTTGGCAATGACAACTAGCAGATTGAAGTATAGCCATTGAGATTTAGGATTTTACAAGGTTTAGTGGAGGAAATAATTATAGAATCATCAATGGCTATCTTCAAGCAGTATTAAATTGCTGCCAATTTCTAGGAACAAAACTTTAGCAACCTTGCTGAAGAGACAATGGTGCAAGTTACCCCCAACGCCTGAGAGCGATGGGACTACAAATCTTCAGAAGTTCATGATTGTGTTAAAGATAGAACTTCTAGGAAGTCATATAGAGAATATGTTAGAGGACAGCCTTACTATGCCGCTTCATAGGTGTTACCCCCTCTCACCTAGGGGTAACTGGAGGAGATCATTCTACATGATCCACATTGCAGACAGTGGTCTCAAAGATGATGACCAGCATTCTCCACTGACAGCAGCCCCTCAGATGCCTCTTCCTCATCATTGCTCAGCTCATTCACTTGATCAGTAGACTCATCCGATGATGGTGATCCAACACACATGAGGTATATTGGCCATTGTTTCATACGAAGTGTTACATTTAATGTATTGGGCATTTAGGTAAGGATCATGGGTTGAAGTCAAATAATGAATCATGATGCTTGGAAGTTATGTTTTTTGCCTTGTTTCACCTTGGTGGCCATCATATGTGCTCTAGTCAAGTGTTGTCACTCTTGGGGAAAAGGGGTACTACTAGGAGGCCTTGATAGCGGTAACATACCCGTACCTTTCCATACTTAACACTTTCCATCTATTTTCCTTTCATTGTCCTATCTTTTAGGAGTGGCTGTTACATGTATCCCAAAAAGGTCCGCACTTTATTCTCCTATGAGAAGAAGGGGCTTGAATGCCCGAGGTTGATGCAGCTGTACAAAGAATGGAAAGAGAATGTTATAAATTCAAAATGCAAAAGAATAATAAAGGGATATAAATGATAAATCAAAAGCCAAGTTAGCTTGAGCTCTACCCCCTCGCTATGAGGCCATCACCCCAAGTTCTAATGCACTAAATGCATATCTAAAGAAAGGACTTAATTGAATTATCCCGATGTAATAAATGCATAAACCTGAAAAAGGGCTTGCAAAGCAAAACAATAAATATCAAAAGGAAAGATAGGGGTGGAAAGAAACAGTGCCAAGGAAAGGGTAACTAAATGCATTAAGCGCTCCCTCTACAAAGGCGCTCATGGAGATGACCATGACCATGACCATAAAGTAAACCCCATGTCATACCATTCACTCACACTTACACTTTGATTGGTTTCTTGGGAAATATTCCTCTACTTGGGTACTGGCACACCTAAAAGGATTCTATGATGATCATCCCATACTTAAACTTGGCAAATTGCATAAAGTCATAAGCTAGTGGGAAGTTTGAAGAAGATACCTAATGTGAACTACTTACATGGTTTTTGCATTAAGATGTAACTCACTTTTTATGATTCTAATGACTCTTTTATCCATGATGGTTGGTCTCACTTGATTCATTGAGCCCATGCTTGATGATGATGCACCCTTTGACATGGTCCTTTGGAGGATGTTGGTAATGCTCCCCATGCACTTCATGGAGGATGTTGGTAATGCTCCCCATGCACTTCATGGAGGATGTTGGAGCCTTGATGATGAGCGTTGGACCTTGTGATGACTTGGCAAAATTCTTGACACCCTCCGACACACCTTGGACTTGGACATTGCACCTGGGAGCTAGGACATTGCACCATGAGCTTGACGTGTCACTTGGAGAGAGCAGGGAGCCCCTTCATGACGTTGCAAACCCTTGAGGACATTGAGGTTTGGCTTGATGATGTGGCCTTTGATGATGATAGTACACCTCTTTGGAGAGGTCATGGAGCCCCTTTCCCTTGATGACGTCATGATATTGACCTTGGACAGTGATGGGACATTGCACTTAAGGATGACGTGACGCTTGCTTGAGCCGACCTAGCATGTTAAATGATGAGTTGGCATATTTTTGATGAGGAGATGTGACCTTCTTGATGAGGAGGCATGACTTTTGATGATACTTTGCACCTTTTGGGGAAAGACGTGACTTTGGAGCCTTTGTACCACATTTGGAGATGACAACACCCTTCATGTGGCTTCTATACTCACACACGTGGCATTTTTAGAGGACGTTTTCATGATTTTGCATTGTATCTTTGTTTTAGAGGCATCTTTGGGGGTCGGCCTAGACCTATCTTTGTTTTAGAGGCATCTTCGAAAGTCTATTGTTGCTTTGCAAGTTTTTGGAAGTCTTTTGACTCCGTCCCGAGAGAAGCCATGTTCTAGAGGCTCAAAGACATTAGCATCTCCCAAACTCTATTGACTGTCATCATGTGCCTATATGAGTCGGTTCTTGGTCGTCCTGACACAATTCACAAGATGTCTGATTTCATCAGGAACACCATTGGGTTAAATAGGGGTGCCCCCTGTCCCCCACATTTTTTGGGATTTATATTAATGAGTTAGAGGCCTTTCTTCACGAGCATATCCAGGACAGCAATGGGTGCCTCCTCCACTAGGTTCCGATATCCATCCTACTCTTCATTGATGACATGGTCCTCCTAGCCTCATCTCCAGAGGAGTTACAGAGGCAATCGGATGCCTTAACCCTCTTTTGCGATCTTCGACAATTGACAGTCAACCTAGGTAAGACCAAAGTTATGATCTTCAACGAGTCAAAGTAGACCTTGGAACTTCCATTTCTTCTTCAGAGAGGAGGAGATCGAGATTACCAGCACCTACACATACTTGGGAGTGCAATTCTAAGGACCCCGTTTCAGTTTGTGACAGGCCCTCCAGCCTTGGATCGACAAGGGATACGGATCCTTATCCCTTCTCGAGAGACAGTGCTTCCGCTACCATTTTCAAGACATCTCATCTAAGATATCCCTCATGGACTCCTCTATTCGACCCACAATGCTATATGGCTAAGAGATTTGGGGGGATTCATGGAATCTGATTGGGCCTCACCTGAGAGAGTCCAAACCCTTCTCCTTTGACACATAATTAGATGCAAGCAAACAGTACCTTCGCACATCATTCTAGCAGAGTTTGGGGCCCGGCCCTTTCAACTCGAGCAGTGTTCAAACTGGTCTCTTTTTTGCACCGCATACAAAACTTCGTTGACTCGGTGAATGGGCGAGACTGGTACCCATACTTGGCCTATTGTTCATCAGAGACCATTGCCCTCTCTNGCATACAAAACTTCGTTGACTCGGTGAATGGGCGAGACTGGTACCCATACTTGGCCTATTGTTCTTCAGAGACCATTGCCCTCTCTACTCCTTCAAGTTGGGCTCAAGGTTGGTTCGCAGGGGTTTCGTATCTTTTAGAGTCCGTGGGCATTCAAATAGATCGTCTCCCTCTATTTAGATACTCCTTGGATGCACCTAGCCTCCTCCTACCGACTCAACAAGAGTTGAACAGCATCATCAAGCATGGCATTTATAGGCAGTTTATCTAGGTTACTTGGGTAAACCCTCCCGATGTGTTACACCCAAAGATGGCATTTTACGTTGAGCACTTCTTGGAGCTTAGAGATGGGGTCATTGTCCGACCACAATATACTCTCCACCACTGGGTATACGCTCTTTGTATCCCCCAAGGCTAGTTCAGAGTGAGCTCTCATAGACTTTGGGTAGAGACAAACCACCAGATTGATCGACTAGACAAGTTCAGAGTGGGCTCTCATAGACTTTGGGTAGAGACAAACCACCAGATTGATCGATTAGACAGGATCTGTCAGTTATGCCATCTACAAGAGGTCGAGATTGAGGAGCACTTCACCTTCCATTGCCCCATCTATTATGAGATTAGGGGGAGATTCCATTACTTATTCAGAAGGACTCAGACCCTCACTAGCTTTTTCAAATATCTTGACCAAAGGTGCTTAGCCTTATACATACTAGAGGTCGTCTGACTCCAAGCCCATATTTTTCAGCCTCCTACTAGACCAAACTCTATTCGGCGAATCACCTCCTTCTTCACTGTGCTACCCTCGGGAAGGGGCACTAAGAGAGACCGATACTAGCGCAGCTCCAGACTCCATATTAGTGCAGACCCATGGGATCTTCCCCTATCCCACGAGATTTCACCAAATCAAATCCCTTCCCAGGAGAAGGATGAGATCCCCCAGGCCTCATTGACATATTACCTCTTCCAGACAACAACACAATGGACGATCCATGAATCCCCCCAATTCTCCCACTGGTCATTTTACTATACTCAGCTTCCTTCATTCGGCCTCGGATGGTAGGAGAGATGGGTCTATTCCATGACAGACCTATTTCATTACTTTTGGTTCCTTTTGTTTCTAGACCTTCTCCTCCTATACATCTCTTCAGAGCGGGTCTCTGGGCTTGGGGTTGAGGGTTGTTCATGCCTCGACTTAGATCTCACTCTCTACTATACCTTACTTTACTTTACTTTCTGCATCTTGCCTTTTATAGGAGCCCTTTTGGTACTCATGCTTTGTAATGACATCATTGTACTCAGCAGTCCCTTTGACCTACCTTTGTGGTCACTAGTCGAACATTAATAGAATTATCTTATCTAGTTGTGCTTGCAACCTAAAGAGATACAAGTTTGGAAGCACTCAAATGGCAAGTCACTATAAATTCGGTACTCTTCTACCATAAGTTTTCCACTAAGCATTTATAACAAATAAGAGGGAAAAAAGACTTAAATTGTATTTCCATACAGTAGCAAATAGGATAGAAAGAAAATACAATAAAACTTGAAGCAAAATGAAGCTTACTTGCCATTCTAGTCTTCCTATCTTAGACAACCATGTCAAAGCCAAATGATCGAGTGCCCATCCTGCATATTTCCATTTATTTTGCAAACATTGAGCATTTATTTGAATTCGGCAACATTCTTTGAACACGTGCGAGGAATCCATCCATAACCTCAACATTGAATCTAAAACCACACGGTGTTGATAACATCGGCAATTTTTCATTGCAATTTGTCATAAAAAATCGCAAATTTTTGCCGAAATTTCATGCCACGATTGAAAAAATCCGCAATTTTTTTTTAAAACTTGACATCGCAATGTGTCATAAAAAATCACGAATTTTAGTCGAAATTTCGTGCCACAATCGAAAAAATCGTCGATCAGCAAAAACCGTGAGGGTTAAAGCGATTTTTTAGTTTGTTTTTCTTCATTTGTGTTTTTTTACTATTGAATAAGGGAGGAGGGCTTGTGGTCATCATCATTCATTGTGGAGATAGCTAAACAACCATCATCATCACCATCAAGGATTTTTTAGTGGAGCAAGGGTTCAATTTCATTTGCCAACCAGTGTTGAATCTTCCATTCATAGGTATGTATTTAAATCCCACCATGTTAACGTTATTTTATTCATAGATTTATGCATGTTTTCTTACCTCTTTGCTTGCCTACATTTTGCTTCTTTTTTTTGTTATTTTGCCATGATTTTCATGCCTGTAAAAAATGTAAGGGTTTTCTTTTAATGGGACAACAAGCTTGATTTTAATTTTTTATCCACCCTCTTATTGGCATTTTTCATTGCTAATAATCTAATCAAGAGGTCTAATTTTTTAAACCAATAGGCTGTTATTTTTTTCCTAGTGGGGTTTAATGCCATTTTCTTGTGTTTTTGGTGCCTTAGGTTTGAATTTTGAAGTTGTCCAAAGGCTTTGGTCCCATTTTGGCAATATGGGGAACCTGAAGATGGGACAAACTAGCTACGATTGAGTTGCAAACATGATTCAATTCATGCAAAGGATATAAAGAAAGAAGAGGCGGCCACAAACAAGGTCGAACGTACAGTTAGAAGTTAAGGGCTATCTACCACTAAGGGTAGTGGGAGGGGCTCCACAAATTCACCTACCGAGAGGTCCTCATCTTTTTTTGTTCCACGAACTTAAGTTGGAGCACAACCTTCCATCATGCCACTAATCAAAAAAGGGAGAAGGCAAAAGCAGACAAGGTTATGGGGAAGTGTCTTTTCTAGAGTGACTTACCTCTCAACATCACCAAAAACAATCCATTTTGGCAATCGATGTGTGATGCCATTGTTGTTGTTGGCCCAAAGTATAAAAGCGCTACCTATGAAGAGTTGTGGGGGGCAATCCTTCAAGCAGAAAAGGAGGACATCAACTCTAGATTGGCGGAGTTGAAGCAATCATGGGAGGTCTCTTGATGCACAATGATGTTTGATTGCCAGACAGATAGGAAGGGTAGGACCCTTTTCAATTTCTTGGTACATTGTCTTAGAGATAACATGTTTATCAAATCAATGGATGCATCGGCACATGTAAAAGATGCAGCATTGTAATGTGAGTTGATGGATGGGTTCATCCAAGAGGTCGGTTTGCATAATGTGGTGCAAATCATAACAAATAATGCAACTAATTATGTGGTTGTTGGTAGGATGCCTATGGAGAGGCATAGCTCATTGTTTTGGACTCCATACATTGCACATTGTATTGATTTGATGCTCAAGGATATGGGGAAAATTTCCTTCATCAAGGAGGTGATTGATCAGGCTAGGAGGATCCCCAAGTTCATATATAACCATGCTTTCATCCTTAGCCTCATGAGGAGATGCACCAAAAACAGGGAGATGCGACATCCTGCAATCACACGTTTTACCACCAACTTCATTACTCTTCAGTCTTTGCTTCTATGTCAATTTGAGTTGAAGCAAATGTTTGTTTGAGATGAGTGGCGTGATTGTACATAAAGCAGGAGAGAGGATGGGAGAGCCATTACTAGATTGGTGTACACCGACTCCTTCTGGTAAGGAGTGGAAGAAGTGTGCTCAGTTAGTGAACCTTTGGTAAAGGTTCTGAGATTGGTTGATAGTGATAAGCCCGCAATGGCCTATTTGTATGAGGCCATGGATAGGGCC
>JZKD02S1663270.1:6787-17373 GCA_000966675.3 Picea glauca
ATATGAATAAAACTTGAAACAAAAGTTTGATATATTGAAAGCGAAAGCTGTTACAAGACATCAACTTTCATCTCAGTCTGAATCATAAATCCATAGTCTGGTTCTCCCACAATGAGGATCATGAGTTTATTACAAAAAATGACAAGTATTTAAAGACCTCCCACAGGGTAAAACATCCTTGTGGGAGTTATCAAAACAGTTTACACAAATCTGGGAAAATATCCCAAGTCTCTATTTCTAACTCAAACTAACAACTTAAAAATAAAAACTACATCTCATAAATATCTCCTATATTGTCACAGCATGCCCAAATTGATCATTGCAATTTGTATGTACCTGAACAAGGACACAAATAGACAATATTAGAGGATATTTTATTTATAAAATTGACAAAAATCTAATTTCTAAGACTAGCTACAGAATCTTGCGATTCTGTAGCTGGTCTAAATTGAACACAAAATCGTATTAAAACCAATTTAAATCTCAAAGAATTAAATTCAAACTATTAAACAAGTATCTAATTGCTATTTGAAAACCAATGAATCATTCAAATAAAAAATTGTTATACTAATTTGAGAGCAAACAAGATTATGATTAATCGAATGATTACAGAGATACATGTACTCTATTCCATTTGTTATCAAAATTTCGGGTCAACAAAATCATATTGGATAACTCAACATCAATGAAATCGTTTTCATGGACCAATTGAAATCAACACCAACAGTTTTATGTTGATTCAATTATCAACAAGATCATTATCGAATCCAAACAAAATCAACAAGATCATTTTCAAATTGATATAGATATATTAAACATAAACAAGCGATCATGCTAATCATGGCACACAATAATCACTTGCATATCCAATCAAAGAAGAACGAATCGAAATGGTTTGAGGCTGACATAATCGTTATGAATTGACATTGTTTCCATGATTTTAGCAAATAGATCTTCAGCACAGGCCAAATGAGAATATCGATTCAATACAAAACATAGTCGTTTTTGCCAAATCGAAGTCGAACAGAGTTGTTTTCCTGATTTAAAAGATTACATCATATTTATTAAACCAATCATTAATAATGACGCATAACATATCTAAAGGATCATAACAATTCAAGCCCACGAAATTGTTCCAAAATCAAACCATTAAAACTAAAACAGAGCCAAAAGAATCCAACCACAACGAAATCATACCAAATCAAAACATAGTCGTGCTCTGATTTTAGCACAAAGATCTCTTATACAGGTCATAAGCAATCAAAATCTAAACGAAAGAAAACTCCATTTATTTGGTTAATTCAAACCAACAGAATTATTCAAAAGGAATCAAACCCAAGTCAAAACCAATCAATCGCTTCTACTAAACTAGGCACGACAAAATCACATACCAAAATCATAACCATATTCAACTTTAGTAAAATGAATCTATTGTACAGGATCCACAACATAACTATTTTTGATAATCAAAGTATGACAGAGTCATTTCAAATAATGAGCAGAGCTAACTGAAAATCAAAAACCAATTCATTATATTAGTCCAAGAAATTCATAAAACGAAATTGATATTGAAATTCATACCTGGATAATTAGCAGACAACTTGGTCATGATAGTTTGGAATTGACAAAGGCAGTTGCCGATTCGACATTCCTAAAATCGATTGAACCAGTGGTTTTCTTCTTCTTGTCAATAGCTTGAAGCCTGTCCCTTTCTCTCGAAAACACAGTGACTTGGTTCTCTAAATACTTGATCTTCGATTGTAATAAGGGAACGTCGACATAGTAGCACTCAAGCCACACATTACATTGGCTACATGATGTCTGTTCAGGCTTCAAAATTGCAGGTGAGGGTTTGTTTAAATCACCGAGGGTTTCATTATGAATCTTGATTCCTCGGTAATTAGGATTGTTCTTTAGGCATGGGGGAAAATTAGAAACATAGTCATAGGGTGGCTTGGAGCACAGGCCTTGGGAATAGGGGTACTCTCCAGCTAGGAAGCACTCAATATCTAAGTCCGAGTCTTCACTCAAAACTATGGGCTTTTGGTCGAAGCTAGGCCTAACTTTATTCTGGGCCAGTCTCAATATTAATTGAGCATTCTTTTTACCCTTGTTGTTGACAGTAGGGTTACCCTTGACTTTCTTACTTACAGGCTTATTTACAGCCTCAACCTTGTCTGTTATGATGTCAGGTAGGTCAATATCAGGGCCAACCGAGGGTTTGGGAGAGGGTAGAAGGGCATGAAATGGCATGGGTGGCCCGACCATAGTCTCACTGACCACAGACTTGTCGATTTGGATAGACTCTGAATCAACAAAGCCATTTCGAGATAAAAAGGCTTGCCAATTATCACCATGGAGGTTTAAATGGTGAACGACGATGAGTCTAATCAAGCCATGGTGAAACAAGCTGCTATCAGCCTTTTCACGTTTGAACCTCTTAGCCATTTTGTAGAGACTACGCAGGAAGTAAAATGGCATGTTCAATGAATAGCCCATGAAATTTATTAATAGTCGAAGGTGATATAGAAAAACCAATCCATACTGACCTTCACAGGTCACAAATTGTTTAACCATTATCGAAAGATCGTGCCACATGGGTTTAAGTGTGGAAATAGGCATACCTTTGTCACGGGATGTAACCTTTCATGATACGAACAGTAAAGGCCATGACACCTCATCAACTTTGGAGTTCTTAAACCATTGCTGGCCTGTGGCTACTAGTCATGTGGCAGAACTTATGAATTCTTCATTAAGTTCAATTTGAATGTCACCTACTTTAGCCCTACACCCATCAAAGGTAAGGGTGAATTGTTGTGCAACAAACAAATTGAAACCCTTGAACCTCTGTACAAACGTGAGCCAACCACTATCCTCTAAATCCTTACAGGCGTTATCAAATAGTAACATAGCTTGACTACCGTTCGACTCTATTCGCACCACCGGTGCCATAGACAAGAGCACACGAGGAGCGATGTGAATGAGCCAGGGTTTGAATCACAGCATACACAGGGGTAGAATGCTCACAAGCTTACCCGAAACTAGCAGAGGTGAAACAGGGATAGGGGGGAGACATTAATGACATATCGTGCGAGGGTAGTGGAGATATTTTGGACCATGCACAACAGTCATATCCACAGTACAACTACCGGCGCTTATAACTATTCAAATGACTATGCATATGTGTTAACAATTATGCCATTCAATCAACCAATGAAATCAATGGTAAGTGGATTAAACATTTGCGCGAACCAATAGTTTTACCATAGATTTAAAACCAAACAATCGAATCGAAACCAATACCAAGGGTTTTATTGTATGAAATGTGTTGTATATAATGATTTATACCAAGAGTTTAATCATAACACCAATGTGTTTTCATGAAACCAATGATCAAGTGAATCGATCAAAGAGCATATAAATCCAATCATCAATGCATCACAAACTCGATTGAAAGAATGTTATTACAATCTTGTAAAATGAATTCATATATAAAAATGCCAAATGAATAAGGATGTTGGAGTAAATGCACAGTGATAAGTAAATTGGAAACTCAATGGGCATATCGACAAGAATGATCGCAACAATTTAGTGACGATTTTAATGTGACTTTGAAAACCAATTTTTCATGCTTGCAGTCGTGAAAACAAGAGCAAAGGTAAGTGTGCACATGGCACAAAAATAATAGTGTCGTTTTAATGAAGGATTGCGACGAAAATCAAGGTTTGCGAAGCACTGGTGTAGGCAGCTCATAAGGACAGTAAAAAAATGTGAATTGGCTGCCAACAATGGAGACACACTGGTAGAAGCAGTTATCTCTGCCAAAAGAACATAATCAGATTAGGATAACGAGAAAAATTCTAACTCAAAAACAACAACCAAAAAATCGTAAAAACATCATCATTAACCAAATATTCTAGCAGTGTTCAAAGGATGAAAACTGATAACAATCTTAAGACAAGCGAGCTACGATATTAAAGATAAAATCTCCAATACTGTTGAAAGAGCCACTGCTACCAGCAGGTGTCCATAGCCTCGACAGGGTTTCCATTTAACCCACTCTGACATCCGTATCCTGCCAAGAAGTTCTAGATCATAATAAAAGACAAATTGAAGTCAAGAGGTTTCGTATTTGCAAATTTTCATATACCTGACATTGCTTCGCTGCCAGCGGGCCTGTTCAGTACCCCGAAAAAGTTGTCTTGGCACCATGCATGCATTTACCCACTGCCAGCAGACCTATTCATCATCTCGGTGGGTTTACAAGAACTTCCCACAGCTCTATTAATGATTTATTTCGTTTTTCAAAGATATAGTCGGGCGGGGTGACGCTGAAAATTATGATATTTTCACATATTTTTTAAGACCTCAACAATTTTTTTTTTTTTTTTAGAACTGTCCTTTATTAAGATCCAGAGATGTTTCATTTACAGAACCAACTTTCTAAGGCAGGGAGACATCTTCTGAGTCATTCCCTTAAGGGATAGGGACAGCGTAAAAAGATAATGGATGATCGCAACAAGCTTATGTTAGAGATTGAAATCAGTTAACTTCTTTCAAACAACAAAATTTTTCCAATCAAAGATGTAAATTTCAGAAGTATACAATTGATGTTTATACAATTTTATTAGTAGTCATTTGAGAAAAGGACTTTTTTGTTTTCTTTGTCCAAATAGCTCAGTATACAGGTATGTGTATTTCCAAAAACACAAGCTGATAAACGAAAAGGAGAAATCCAAATCAAAACAGCAAAAGAAAAACAAGCCAAGCAAAATATGTACATAATGTACAAGGGTTGTCATCAAGCAAAGTATCTTTTCAGGGCTTGGCCATTCATCGGATAGGTGTCAGGCTGCCCCTCTAGATTCTGCAATCGGAAAGAACTGGGACCCAACTTCTTAGCAATTAAAAACGGTCCAAGCCATAAGTTTTGAAATTTTGTGTGCTCTCCCTTTCCCTCATGCGGTTTGTCCCATTTCAAGACGAAATCACCTAGTTCGAAATTCCTATCAGAAGCAGAGTTAGAATCAAACCATCTTTTAACCAATAGTTGATGTTGATCTAACTTACGTTTAGCTTGGGCTTTTACCTCTTCTAGCTTCATCAAAGCATTAATTCGGTTTTCCAAAGGGGGACAATCTTCTTCTTGAATTTTCTGCGATAGCTGAAGTGAAGGAAGAAGAACGTGTAGTGGCAGAATTGCTTCTCTTCCATAAACGAGAAAAAAGGGGGAGTTACCTAAAGTAGATTTTGGTGTTACCCTATCATCCCACAGTGCGTTTAATAGTGCATTGTGCCAATTTTTGTGATTTTCATCCACTGTTCTCTTGATGATTTTAATCAAGTTCTTATTTGTTGATTCTACCAATCCATTGCCCTGGGGGTAATAGCTAGCAGAATACTTCAATTTAATTCCTTTTTCCAAAGAGAACTCGCTCATCTCAAGAGAGGAAAATTAAGAAGCGTTATCGAATACTAAACAGTCAGNAAACATCCTTGTGGGAGTTATCAAAACAGTTTACACAAATCTGGGAAAATATCCCAAGTCTCTATTTCTAACTCAAACTAACAACTTAAAAATAAAAACTACATCTCATAAATATATCCTATATTGTCACATCATGCCCAAATTGATCATTGCAATTCGTATGTACCTGAACAAGGAAAAGAATAGACAATATTAGAGGATATTTTATTAATAAAATTGACAAAAATCTAATTTCTAAGACTAGCTACAGAATCTTGCGATTCTGTAGCTGGTCTAAATTGAACACAGAATCATATTAAAACCAATTCAAAACTCAAAGAATTAAATTCAAACTATTAAACAAGTATCTAATTGCTATTTGAAAACCAACGCATCATTCAAATAAAAAACTGTTATACTAATTTGAGAGCAAACAAGATTATGATTAATCGAATGATTACAGAGATACATGTACTCTATTCCATTTGTTATCACAATTTCGAGTCAACAAAATCATATTGGATAATTCAACAACAATGAAATCGTTTTCATGGACCAATTGAAATCAACACCAACAGTTTTATGTTGATTCAATTATCAACAAGATCATTATCGAATCCAAACAAAATCAATAGGATCGTTTTCAAATTTATATAGATATATTAAGCATAAACAAGCAATCATGCTAATCATGGAACACAATAATCACTTGCAGATCCAATCAAAGAAGAACGAATCGAAACGGTTTGAGTCTGACATAATTGTTATGAATTGACATTGTTTCCATGATTTTAGCAAATAGATCTTCAACACAGGCCAAATGAGAATATCGATTCAATACAAAACATAGTCATTTTTGCCAAATCGAAGTCGAACAGAGTTGTTTTCCTGATTTAAAAGATTACATCATATTTATTAAACCAATCATTAATAATGACGCATAACATATCCAAAGGATCATAACAATTCAAGCCCACGAAATCATTCCAAAATCAAACCATAAAAACTAAAACAGAGCCGAAAGAATCCAACCACAATGAAATCATACCAAATCAAAACATAGTCGTGCTCTGATTTTAGCACAAAGATCTCTTATACAGGTCATAAGCAATCAAAATCTAAACAAAAGCAAACCCCATTGATTTGGTTAATTCAAACCAACAGAATTATTCAAAAGGAATCAAACCCAAGTCAAAACCAATCAATCGCTTCTACTAAACTGGGCACAACAAAATTGCATACTAAAATCATAACCATATTCGACTTTAGTAAAATGAATCTATTGTACAGGATCCACGACATAACCGTTTTTGATAATTAAACTATGACAGAGTCATTTCGAATAATGAACAGAGCTAACTGAAAATCAAAAACCAATTCATTATATTAGTCCAAGCAATTCATAAAATGAAATTGATATTGAAATTCATACCTGGATAATCAACAGACAACTTGGTCATGATAGTTTGGAATTGACGAAGGCAGTTGCCGATTTGACATTCCTAAAATTGATCGAACTAGTGGTTTTATGATTCTTGTTAATAGCTTGAAGCATGTCCCTTTCTCTCGACAACACAGTGACTTGGTTCTCTAAAGACTTTATCTTCGATTGTAATAAGGGAACGTCGACATAGTAGCGCTCAAGACACACATTACATTGGCTGCATGATATCTGTTCGGGCTTCGAAATTGTAGGCGAGGGTTTGTTTAAATCACCGAGGGTTTCATTATGAAGATTGATTCTTGGGTAATTAGGATTGTTCTTTAGGCATAAAACAACATACATGCAATCAATGTTTTGTTACCTACCAGATCGATAATAACACAACCTGCTCTAGCTCCTTCTTTGGACTTTGAACCGTCGAAATAAAGAGACCAAATTTGATTTCCATCGAGTACATGAGACCATTGTGTAGAAGTTGTTGGCTGCATGTATGCTACAATCTCGGACTGCTGTTCTGGATTGGTGATAGATGAAGTTTCAGCCATGAAATTTCCAAAAAGGGTGTCCATCTGTTGTACTTCAGGTGAATCAGCAAAAGGTGTAAATGGTTCATTGGGATCGTTCAAATCTGTGACCGTGAACTTAGGGTAGCGTTCTCGATTTACCTTGATCTTGTTGGGCTTACCGTTCTCTGGAAGCCATAGGTGAGACCAGTCTATCGCGAAATAGCCGTGTAGCTACTTCGACCAGTCCCTGCTTAAAAATAGACCATACACTTCTGGAATATCCACAACAACAATATCAATAACTTGATGAACCTTGGGGTTATATGATAATCTTATAAGCACATTCTTTAGTTCGCCTATAACTTTAACATTGGTTCGATCAAGTTGTATGATTTTTAAGGTGAATGGTTCAACTTCGGCGTTAATCTTTTGGCATACAGACCATGGCATCACATTGGATGACGCTCCTGAGTCTACCATACAATTGTGCACATTTCTATTAAAGATTTCAAATGTTAACAAAAATGGAGGTATATTTTTGTGAGTACTAAGGGTGGTAGTTTGTGGCTTTTTACTCGCAGTTTCTAAAGCTACTTTATCTATGTTATTTACATTATTTACATTATTTACATTACTCCTAGGAAGGCTTCCTTTATCTTGAGGATCAGGATTATTTTTAGTGGAAGTATTCTGAGGAACTTTATTTTGCACAACCTTGTTACCACTTGAATTACCATTTTTGCCATTCTTTGAGATATTCTGTAACATGTTTTGTAGCAGAGATGGAAATTTCAATAACTCATAAACATAAATGTTAGCTCTCAACTTTTTAATATCTTCAACTTATCATAATCTAAGTTGGGGTTCACATGACTATGTTTAGTCTCGGCTGGTTTAGATTGCTTTGGAGGCAAATTTGTAGTGTTTTCGGAAGAAGGTTTATTTGTTGTCTTACTCCTTGTATTATAAGGATGAACCGTCTTGAAGTTAGCTTGAAAGATGCTATCCGAGAAGTGTACAAAAATGTTTGGAGAAGACTCTTCTTCTTGAACTGTCTCTTGTTCAACTACCTCCTCAGGAATCTCAGGAGGCATCAAGTCATCCTGGGCTTCGAGAATTGTTTGAAGGGCATATTGCAGACTTTCTAGATTAAGACCCTCGGTGGTTATATTAGGTCGGTTGGTAAGAAAAGGATTCCGGAACAGGGTCTTGTAAGGTCCTTTGCTCGAGGAAGCTTCTTCGGTCAACTTTTTTAAGTCTATAACTTGATTTGACAGTTTTTGAACAACTTTAGTTAAGTTTTCTAAATCAGAGGTTTCAGGTTGTGTTTTACTTTGAGTAGGTCTAGGGAGGATTTCGATCTTCTTTTTGGAAGAAGAACCAGTCTCTGTTTCATTGCTAGTAGAGTCTTTAAGACTAAGTATGTCTTTTTCAATCTAGCTGGCCTCCTCAAAGGCTTCTAACAATGTGGCTTTCTTAGATCGTTTAACCCAAATAGCTATACTTTGGTGCAAAGCTTTAGAATAGTATGCTATTATGAGATTCTCGGTAGGCATGGAATCTGTAGGGATTTGGTTCTTAAGTGTTAAGAATATTTGATTGAATTTTTTAACTTTCTCTTTAGGGTTCATTCTTAAGTTAGATAGATCCATGACTAGGACTTCTGGAGGCTTACCGTCTCCAAAATTTTCCAAAAAGCATGACTCAAACTTTTCCCAAGACACGATGGTACGGGGTTGTTGGGCAAAGTACCATGTAGATGCATTTCCCTCGAAAGTATAGGGGAACAACCTACAAACTATGCCTTCATGTTCGACATTGCGGAGTCTTATGGCTAACATAAACTTTTTAATGTGAGATCCGGTCCGAGGTTGTCTAAATAACCCAAGTCGTTTGGGATAACCCACCCTGATGGGTTTAGCGGCTCCGTTAGCTGATCTAAGTCCTAAGAAAACAAAAAAATAAAACTACTCTAAATTAACTAATCTAAATAAAAATAACAATTAAAACAAACTAGTAAACAAATCTAAACTACTAATATATACAATCTACTATCTAATACTATAATAATTCTATGAAATTTAACATTCAACTATTAACTGAATCAAATCTTAATGAAAAATGTACAATATTTATAAATTACAGATTTAGAAGCAAACCTGAGAAAAATCAATTGCAAACTGTCTTAAGACAACGAAACTATTTTTTGATTCTATAGTTTTATGATAAATAAATAGAATAAAAACTATCTATCTAAGCTAAGAAACTAAAACACTAACTCTAACTACAAATCTAAACTATACATATATCTATCTAAACTAATTAAATTATAGTAATAAGCTAACCTGTAATAACGCTTTCCAATTTGTCCTGTGTAAAGAATCCAATTCAGTTGTTCAATGGGAGGAAACCCGCATCAATCCTCTGCCAGCCTCTAGTAAACAGTAAGTAGCAGTGCTCTTTTTAAAATCGATACAGAACAAACAAGACACAAAAGTTACAACAATATTATAATTTACAAATCATAACATTTAGATAAATCTACGTGCAAGGATTTGTACAAAATGATTCAATTAACGAAGAAGAGAAATATTTGATTCATTAACTGAAACAAATAATTGTTGTATTTTTAAATAATAAAAGAGATCAGATATGGATACACATTAATCAAGTCACATCAACCTGCAATAGATTACGATAGCTAAAGTATTTTATAATCAACTGCAAAATGATATGAATAAAACTTGAAACAAAAGTTTGATATATTGAAAGCGAAAGTTGTTACAAGACATCAACTTTCATCTCAGTCTGAATCATAAATCCATAGTCTGGTTCTCCCACAGTGAGGATCATGAGTTTATTACAAAAAATGACAAGTATTTAAAGACCTCCCACAGGGTAAAACATCCTTGTGGGAGTTATCAAAATAGTTTACACAAATCTAGGAAAATATCCCAAGTCTCTATTTCTAACTCAAACTAAAAACTTAAAAATAAAAACTACATCTCATAAATATCTCCTATATTGTCACAGCATGCCCAAATTGATCATTGAAATTCGTATGTACCTGAACAAGGAAAAGAATAGACAATATTAGAGGATATTTTATTAATAAAATTGACAAAAATCTAATTTCTAAGACTAGCTACAGAATCTTGCGATTCTGTAG
>JZKD02S1663270.1:17383-28266 GCA_000966675.3 Picea glauca
AAGACAAATGCGCAAAAGTCTCAAGAAATGAAAGTTTCGTCTATTTGGAAAATGCGACGAAAAACTTGATGTTCGCAAGACATAGGTGTAGGCAGCTTACAAGAAAATGAAAAAAAAATTGAATTGGCTGCCAACACATACTAAGGTTTTCTCTTTGAGTTTATGTTGAGATAGTTGAGTTTTCATTCATTCATATATTCATCCCAAGCCTAATTCTTTTTTATGATAGCAGGGTCTTATTGTAGACAACAATATTCAGGGTTGAATCAAATAATTCAGACACTTGCTTTTCAGAGGTGTTGATCTATCTTTGATAGTCTATGTAGACTTGTATGTTTGTGAATTAATTTTCATGTTTGATAAAGGCTATTATGTAGAGTTGAGTGGGCAGAAATATGTGGCAAGTGGATCCATCTTTTAGAGTTCAGTTTTGGTTTTTTTTCAGAGGTCCTTTTGTATGTTCCATCAGGGATGTCTAAGTTTGACTTTGGTCCAAGATTTGTGTATGAGATTTTGTAAAGAAAATGGATCTTTGGTGAATTGGAATGAAATAAAGGATTCCTTTATGTCTCATCTATCTTGATTATCATCTTGGTTTCTTTAATTATATTCTTACATTTATTTCAATGACTGTTATATTCAGAAAATTACATAAAAAGTGTATTTCTAGCAAGTTTTTTGTTGATAAAAGACTAGCCTAAGCACTCGTAATTAATATTTGTGAGTTAGGATGATATTTTTGTTGGCTATAAACATAGGGTGATATTCCTGTCTACTTTTCTTTAGCCAAGTAAATTCTGAACATGATTGAGTAAGATCATTCCATATCTTTTCCTCAACAGTGATCATATACACCAGGTCTATTACAGAGTTACAAATCATATTCAGATGATGAAATTGATGAGGGATTTTGGTTGAGGTACATGTTGGGTACATGGTTGAGACAAGTAGTTGACGATTTGGCACATACATGAGGTATATAGTTGATGATGTTGGTACATATTGATGAGTCATAGTTGAAGAGTAGTTGACACATGATTGGTACATACTTGGTACATGGTTGGATTCACATGTTTATGTTTCAGGTTGATTACAGGTTGGTGCATGGTTGACGTACTTGTTTATGTTTCAGGTTGATTACAGGTTGAGGTACAGGTTGATGCATGGTTGATACATGGTTCAGGTTTATTGGTACAGGTTTACAACACTATATCTCATAGTGATAGTGTGACAGTGGTTCCATCATTCTACTTATACTTCATGGCGGTTGGATGGGGCAAGAATAGGTGGTTGTAGCAACCTTCTAGTTGTAGTTGGAGAACATAGGGGGTTGTAGCCTCCTTTTTGTTGTATCTAGAGAATAGGGGATTTGGAGCTTCCCTCAGGTTGTAGCCTGAGAAATAAGGGGGTTGGAGCCTCCTTCTAGTTGTAGTTGGAAAACAAAGGAATTTGGTGCTTCCAATGAATGCAATTCTTCAAGACATATAAGAAAAATAATTCTGTGGTTTTCTCCCGCTTTGGGTTTCCACGTAAAACACTAGTGTACTATGTATGTGTATGATTGTTCATTTTTTCATTGATTATTTACTCTACAGTTATTGGATGATAATGATACATTGATATAACACTTGGATTCTATGGTTAAAAAGGATTAAATTGCTCTATTACTTATTCACCCTCCTCTCAGTAATCCAACAATTAGTATCAGAGCAGGTTCCTTCATAAATCAGTTTAACCACTGAAAGGTAGGTCATGGAGAGAAACAACTTGTATAAAAATAGAATACCACAGTTCAATGGACAGAAGTATGCATTTTGGAGCATAAGGATGAACACATATATACAGGCACAAGGATTTGAAATTTGGCAATCAATTGTAGATGGATACACAACACTAGCAGTTCCGCCAACAAATGACAAAGCAGTGAAACTCGGTCAGAATAATTCCAAAGAAAAAAATGCTCTTCTGAATGATCTTAGTGAAATAGTATTCACCAAAGTTGCACTTTGTAAATCTGCTAAAGAGATTTGGGACAAACTTCAAAATATTTATGAAGGAGAATAAAATTCAAAGGAACAAAGCTTCAAACTTATAGAGGTTAGTTCGAACAACCTAAGATGAAGGAATATGAGAATATTGCAGCTTACTTTTTACGAGTTGATGAAACAATAAATGCAATCATAGGATTGGGAGAAGAAATCAAAGAATCTGTAATTGTTCAAAAAGTACTAAGATCTCTTCCTATGAGATTTGACCCTAAGATATCAACACTAGAAGAAAGATTAGATCTAAAATCAATAAGCATCGACAAATTACATGGAATCTTCATAGCATATGAAATGAGAACTAAACAGGAAAATCTAGATATAAAAGAAGCAACCTTCAAAGCATCCAAAAATTCAAAGAAAAATGGAAGGAAATAAGAAGAACATAGAAGTAGCAGTGATGTCTCGGAAGATGATGAAGAAGTGGTCAACTTTGTCAAAAAAATGAACAAGGGAACGGACGGTAGGTATAGAGGTAATATTCCTTTAATTTGTTTTTATTGTGATGGTATTGGTCATTTTGCTAACATATGTCCTTATAAGAAAAAGAGAAATGATGAAGGTTACTCAAAAGGAAAAAAAACATACAAAGGAAAAAGAACCACAAAGAAAGTTTTCAAGAAAAGCTAATGCACCAAAGAAGACAACTCATCATCAGATGAAGATGAAGTCAGTGACAGTGAGACAAAAAGAGTTCTATTCATGGAAGTAGAAGACTCTGATGAAGAAGCCAAAGAAGAATATGAAGAATCCAAAGAAGAATATGAAGAAGTCGAAGAAGAAATTGAAGAGGCATAAGTTGACTATTGAGAGGAATTAATGTGTGCCATAGAAGTTATCAGAAGAGAAAAGAAGAAAAACAAGAAACTACAAGCAAAACTAGACAAGAAAGAAGACACTCAATAACTAGAACAAATGATAACAAATTTGAAGGTTCAAATAGAAGAAGATAAAATAATTGAAGAAGAACTCAAAGAACAGCTAGAAGAAAAAGACAATATCATTGGAAATTTAGAAGCAGATATTGTCAAATTAATAAAGGATCTTCGAAAGAAAAATATGAAGAACAACTCAAAAGTTTTGGATGACATTATCAGCAGTAAAAAATCTCATCATGACAAGTCCAAACTTGGATACAATCAGACAGAAAAAGGATCAAGCTCCAAAACAACAGAGCAAGAAACATATCCAAAAATATTTGTAGAAACAATCAAGGGGGATAAGAAGATCTACAAGGAAGATTACAGGGACACTCCTCCATCGAGAAGATTCAGATTTCAGAATAAACAACTGATAGATAGGCCTCAGGAAGAAGAATAATTCATAAGAGTACCTCCTTTCAGAAGATCTTCAAGTCCCAGGTATCAAACTATCTTTTTTGGTTTATGTTATGCATGTAATAATTTTGGACATAAAGATGTGAATTGCAGAGATAACAACAAGAATAAAAACAACTTTGAAAGTCATACACAAAGGGGTTATCCAAGAAATCCTAGTGTTTTGGCATGTTTACAGGCAAAGTGTGCTTGTCATTGATGGAAAGAACAACAATGATGATGACATGATTACAGGAAAGAACAACAACAATGATGGCATGATTATAGGCAAAGTGTGAAATGACGACAAACAAGAAAGTAGTAATGATAGCATCGGGAATGACGATACCATGCAAAATTGTTGTCTAGAAGATCAGGAGGACAAGAACAGGGCATCGAGTTGGAGTTTCCAGATATCTAGATGTTATCATGAAGGCCGCAAGGAGAATGCACAAGATTCCTTAGAATCTATGAGTTTGTAGAAGGAATCAAAGCTCAAGAGGAATAACGCAGAGTTGCACGCAGAGCGCAAGTGTGCACTAGGGCCAAGGTTAACTTCATATCCAAAGCTCAGGAAAAATAGCGTTTTAAAAAACATGGATGATTACCAAAGTCATCAGGAATCGTAGAAGGATCAAACATCGAGGCCTTTGACACTTAGAAATTCTTTTAAGTCAGGAGGAAGTGTAAGCTCAGGAGGAGGAGAAATAGTGGTTGTTGGATCACCAACCTCGAATACCCGATGTCTGTTAGATCAGAGTCCAGTGACCAGAGGAAGCAAAAAGGAGAAGTACAGATCTGATCTGTTGGATCTGAGCATCGACCACCAATAGTCATCAGATCAAGTATAACTACGAAGAGGATAATGGCCAAGAGCCATCCTCCAACTCTGTGAAATGTGAATTCATGATGATATTTGAGCCATTGGATCCAGAGGACATGTGGTGAGAGATCATCATTTCGTTGACTCGTGAACTGGAAAATTCAAAGGTGAGAGTTGTAGGAACTCGCGATGTCCAAGTTCATGAGTTGATCTAGACCATTAGATCATGGGGAGTTTTGAGCTGTTGATCTGATGCTCAAAAATATTGGTAAGGAAGGAGGAAAATACCTGAGGAGTTGGGAGCTGCAACAATCCTAGCTGTTCATATGGGAAAGATAGATGGCATCTGATAGAGCAGTCTACAGACATCGCGAAGTCTGAGTTCGCGATATTGATCACAACCGTTGGATCGAGGAATGTCGTGGGTCATTGATTTGGAGCGATTTTTGGAAAATATGAATTCGAAAGAAGGGAGGTGAGTAGTTCTCCAAATTCATGAAATACGAAGTCCCAATATGATTTGGGTCATCGGATCACCGACGATCGTGGGCCGTTGATATGGAGTAGGTTTCAGAAAATTGAAAGTTGGGAGAAGGGTGGTGAGTAGTCCTCCAACTTCGCAAAATGCGAAGTCACGATAAGATATGGACCGTCGATCTGACATAGAGCGTTGAATCGGGAATCAAGAGTTGGAAGAGTCAGGGTTGGCTCACGTTCAAATACCCGACACATGAGGTCAAGATTTGATCACAACCATCGATCAAAGGGAGAGCATGGATCATTGATCTGGCATGGAGAAGAATGAAGTCCAAGTTCTCAAAGAAGAGATCTAGACCATTGAAATATGAAAGATCGTGGACCGTCGATTAGGCAACCTCTGAAATGTGAAGTCACGAAATGATCTGGGTTGTTAGATCACAGATGATTACAGAACATTGATCTAACAAAATCATAGATTCAAAAGTTAGGGTTGTGATCATAGCCAATGGTCAAAATAGTGGAAGAGAAGGGAAGGAGATAACATTGCTAGGCTCCACTTTAGAGTTTCGCAAGTTGGGAAAATCGAGGTGACTCATAGTTGATCACCCAAAATGTGAAATCATGAAACGACCATTGGTTAGGTGTATGGTCATCGTCGATGGTCACGTGAAAGGAAGGGGATTAGCCAAAAAATCTATCACCCACTGTGTATATTTCTCAAAAAGGTAAAAGGCGCCAAAGGGATGAGTGCACAAAGGTTTTTGTAGTAACTGCCAAAACAGAGTGATTTCATCTGCTGGAGAATTCGAGGAGCTGTAGGGTGATCACCAAAGGAGACGAAGAGTCTCGAGGTAACTACTAGTGGAATGAAGACTCATAATAGAGACAATTGACATATGGGAAAGTGTTGAAGTCTATAACTATAACAGAGAGGATAAGATCAACTATGACAAAGAATACGAAGGGTTGCACTGCCAGAAATAGGCAAAGAATCTCAGGAACGGCCACTGATGACAAATAGTCTCAGAATAACAACCACTAATGAAGAATAGACTCAGGATAATCACCAGAGAGGAAAAATATTTTGATGTATGATATGGAAAAGGAATTGGCATGATAAATATATGCAGAACAAAGAAGAAATGGTTTCTTTTGTTGAGAGTTATTCATGCAGGCAAAAGCATGCAATGCAGAGGAGATGAAGTGCACAGAACAAGGGTAGCACACAGAATGGAAATGTTGCATAGATAATAAAGCGCAGAAGAAATATATAAAACATAAATTCATATCTGAGAGAGGAAGAGAAGGCCAAGGTGTGCATGCAAAGAAAAAGAAGAAGAATAGAAAGCTCAAGAAGATGCAAGCAAGAAGACAATGTTGCAGGCAGAGAAGTGATGAGACTGGAAAGTCATTGACAAACATTGTATCACTGTAATAAGTTTATGTAGCAAGTATTTATAATTAGGGTGGTAGGGAGGTGCTAGGGAAAATTGTTGTCCTTAGAGTTTCAAGTGGGTTCTTGAATACAGGGAGTCGTAGCTTCCATCTGGTTGCATCCAGAAAAACCAGGGTGGTAGGGTGGTGCAAGGGAGAAGTATTGTTCTCTGTTATACAGGTTGGTGCTTGTGTGACTAGAAGTTGGTGCTTCCATCCATTTGGTGCTGGAACACTCAGGGATTTGGTGCTTCCTTCTAGTGGGTGCTAGAGAAACCAGAGAGTTGGTGCTCTCAACAAGTTTTTGCTTGTAAAATAGAGGTGGTAACCTCAAAAGGAGTTGGTGATCATAAGAATGATAATGTACAAAAAATAAAGACTAGTTATCATATCAATAGGAAGGGGGTTTTCCCTTTATGGGTTTCCTCAGGAAATATCTATCTCTGTATATTTCATGTGTGTGATTGATGTTGAATATTCTATTTCTTACTTCCCTGCATTATTGTGATCGTCATTGAGTGTTTTGTAAAGAGTCTAAAATGGGAATAATTGTTTACGCACAGTAACAACTGATTTACCCCCCCTCCCCCCCCCTCTCTGTTGTCCAACAATTGGTATCAGAGTCAGTTCCTTTTATTTAAAGGTAGATAAATAAGCTTAAACATGAAAATTCATAAAGGAACTTCAACCAATAAGCCCCCCCTGTTCAACGGAATAAACTTTGGCTTCTAGAAAGTTAGGATGAGAAAATACATAATGGCTTTAGGTGCAAATGTCTAGGATGTGGTAGAGACTGGTTATGTAAAGCCAGTTGTACTAGCTAATANACAAATTTGAAGGTTCAAATAGAAGAAGATAAAATAATTGAAGAAGAACTCAAAGAACAGCTAGAAGAAAAAGACAATATCATTGGAAATTTAGAAGCAGATATTGTCAAATTAATAAAGGATCTTCGAAAGAAAAATATGAAGAACAACTCAAAAGTTTTGGATGACATTATCAGCAGTAAAAAATCTCATCATGACAAGTCCAAACTTGGATACAATCAGACAGAAAAAGGATCAAGCTCCAAAACAACAGAGCAAGAAACATATCCAAAAATATTTGTAGAAACAATCAAGGGGGATAAGAAGATCTACAAGGAAGATTACAGGGACACTCCTCCATCGAGAAGATTCAGATTTCAGAATAAACAACTGATAGATAGGCCTCAGGAAGAAGAATAATTCATAAGAGTACCTCCTTTCAGAAGATCTTCAAGTCCCAGGTATCAAACTATCTTTTTTGGTTTATGTTATGCATGTAATAATTTTGGACATAAAGATGTGAATTGCAGAGATAACAACAAGAATAAAAACAACTTTGAAAGTCATACACAAAGGGGTTATCCAAGAAATCCTAGTGTTTTGGCATGTTTACAGGCAAAGTGTGCTTGTCATTGATGGAAAGAACAACAATGATGATGACATGATTACAGGAAAGAACAACAACAATGATGGAATGATTATAGGCAAAGTGTGAAATGACAACAAACAAGAAAGTAGTAATGATAGCATCGGGAATGACGATACCATGCAAAATTGTTGTCTACAAGATCAGGAGGACAAGAACAGGGCATCGAGTTGGAGTTTCCAGATATCTAGATGTTATCATGAAGGTCGCAAGGAGAATGCACAAGATTCCTTAGAATCTATGAGTTTGTAGAAGGAATCAAAGCTCAAGAGGAATAACGTAGAGTTGCACGCAGAGCGCAAGTGTGCACCAGGGCCAAGGTTAACTTCATATCCAAAGCTCAGGAAAAATAGCGTTTTCAAAAACATGGATGATTACCAAAGTCATCAGGAATCGTAGAAGGATCAAACATCGAGGCCTTTGACACTTAGAAATTCTTCTAAGTCAGGAGGAAGTGTAAGCTCAGGAGGAGGAGAAATAGTGGTTGTTGGATCACCAACCTCGAATACCCGATGTCTGTTAGATCAGAGTCCAGTGACCAGAGGAAGCACAAAGGAGAAGTACAGATCTGATCCGCTGGATCTGAGCATCGACCACCAATAGTCATCGGATCAAGTATAACTGCGAAGAGGATAATGTCCAGGAGCCATCCTCCAACTCTGTGAAATGTGAATTCATGATGATATTTGAGCCATTGGATCCAAAGGACATGTGGTGAGAGATCATCATTTCGTTGACTCACGAACTGGAAAATTCAAAGGTGAGAGTTGTAGGAACTCGCGATGTACAAGTTCATGAGTTGATCTAGACCATTAGATCATGGGGATTTTTGAGCCGTTGATCTGATGCTCAAAAATATTGGTAAGGAAGGAGGAAAATACCTGAGGAGTTGGGAGCTGCAACAATCCTAGCTGTTCATATGGGAAGGACAGATGGCATCTGATAGAGCAGTCTACAGACATCACGAAGTCCGAGTTCACGATATTGATCACAACCGTTGGATCGAGGAATGTCGTGGGTCGTTGATTTGGAGTGAGTTTTGGAAAATATGAAGTCGAAAGAAGGGAGGTGAGTAGTACTCCAACTTCATGAAATACGAAGTCACGATATGATTTGGGTCATCGGATCACCGACGATCGTGGGCCGTTGATATGGAGTAGGTTTCAGAAAATTGAAAGTTGGGAGAAGGGAGGTGAGTAGTCCTCCAACTTCGCAAAATGCGAAGTCACGATAAGATATGGACCGTCAATCTGACATAGAGTGTTGAATCGGGAATCAAGAGTTGGAAGAGTGAGGGTTGGCTCACGTTCAAATACCTGACACATGAGGTCAAGATTTGATCACAACCATCGATCAAAGGGAGAGCATGGATCATTGATCTGGCATGGAGAAGAATGAAGTCCAAGTTCTCAAAGAAGAGATCTATACCATTGAAATATGAAAGATTGTGGACCGTCGATTAGGCAACCTCTAAAATGTGAAGTCACGAAATGATCTGGGTTGTTAGATCACAGATGATTACAGACCATTGATCTAACACAATCATAGATTCAAAAGTTAGGGTTGTGATCATAGCCAATGGTCAAAATAGTGGAAGAGAAGGGAAGGAGATAGCATTGCTAGGCTCCACTTCAGAGTTTCGCAAGTTGGGAAAATCGAGGTGACTCATAGTTGATCACCCGAAATGTGAAATCATGAAACGACCATTGGTTAGGTGTATGGTCACCGTCGATGGTCATGTGAAAGGAAGGGGATTAGCCAAAAAATCTATCACCCACTGTGTATATTTCTCAAAAAGGTAAGAGGCGCCAAAGGGATGAGTGCACAGAGGTTTTTGTAGTAACTGCCAAAATGGAGTGATTGCATCTGCCGGAGAATTCGAGAAGCTGTAGGGTGATCACCAAAGGAGATGAAGAGTCTCGAGGTAACTACCAGTGGAATGAAGAATCATAATAGAGACAATTGACATATGGGAAAGTGTTGAAGTCTATAACTATAACAGAGAGGATAAGATCAACTATGACAAAGAATACGAAGGGTTGGACTGCCAGAAATAGGCAAAGAATCTCAGGAATGGCCACTGATGACGAATAGTCTCAGAATAACAACCACTAATGAAGAATAGACTCATGATAATCACCAGAGAGGACAAATATTTTGATGTATGATATGGAAAAGGAATTGGCATGATAAATATATGCAGAACAAAGAAGAGATGGTTTCTTTTGTTGAGAGTTATTCATGCAGGCAGAAGCATGCAATGCAGAGGAGATGAAGCACACAGAACAAGGGTAGCACACAGAATGGAAATGTTGCATAGATAATAAAGTGCAGAAAAAATATATAGAACATAAATTCATATCTGAGAGAGGAAGAGAAGGCCAAGGTGTGCATGCAAAGACAAAGAAGAAGAATAGAAAGCTTAAGAAGATGCGAGCAAGAAGACAATGTTGCAGGCAGAGAAGTGATGAGACTGGAAAGCCATTGACAAACACTGTATCACTGTAATAAGTTTATGTAACAAATATTTATAATTAGGGTGGTAGGGAGGTGCTAGGGAAATTTTTTGTCTTTAGAGTTTCAAGTGGGTTCTTGAATACATGGAGTCGTAGCTTCCATCTGGTTGCATCCAGAAAAACCAGGGTGGTAGGGTGGTGCAAGGGAGAAGTATTGTTCTCTGTTATACAGGTTGGTGCTTGTGTGACTAGAAGTTGGTGCTTCCATCCATTTGGTGCTGGAACACTCAGGGATTTGGTGCTTCCTTCTAGTGGGTGCTAGAGAAACCAGAGAGTTGGTGCTCTCAACAAGTTTTTGCTTGTAAAATAGAGGTGGTAACCTCAAAAGGAGTTGGTGATCATAAGAATGATAATGTACAAAAAATAAAGACTAGTTATCATATCAATAGGAAGGGGGTTTTCCCTTTATGGGTTTCCTCAGGAAATATCTATCTCTGTATATTTCATGTGTGTGATTGATGTTGAATATTCTATTTCTTACTTCCCTGCATTATTGTGATCGTCATTGAGTGTTTTGTAAAGAGTCTAAAATGGGAATAATTGTTTACGCACAGTAACAACTGATTTACCCCCCCTCCCCCCCCCTCTCTGTTGTCCAACAATTGGTATCAGAGTCAGTTCCTTTTATTTAAAGGTAGATAAATAAGCTTAAACATGAAAATTCATAAAGGAACTTCAACCAATAAGCCCCCCCTGTTCAACGGAATAAACTTTGGCTTCTAGAAAGTTAGGATGAGAAAATACATAATGGCTTTAGGTGCAAATGTCTAGGATGTGGTAGAGACTGGTTATGTAAAGCCAGTTGTACTAGCTAATA
>JZKD02S1663270.1:102443-120873 GCA_000966675.3 Picea glauca
GATCCTCAATCTCTACCATAGGGACTGCACGAGTGAGCACGGTGAGGTTCCACTCTACCCATCTCAAAACTCTCTCAGCCTCTCTGGCTGGAGGTCCCCTTGCTACTGCTATTGGTCTGACAGTTTCAACTGTTACTGCCTTTGGTCAAGGACGATGCCCGGTCCTTGAGAAGTCAGCTAGATGCACTGGCCCCACATCTGACGTAGTTGTTAGATACTCTGATTCCCATAAAAAATGATATATATAAAAAGAAATAAAAAAAAAATAACATTTAAAATGAATGTACCTATCTCTCCTTGCTTTGCTCTGGGAGGTATGGGCATGTTTGAGTCCCTGGAAAAGTTGATCCTAGTGTAGGGGTAGTTCTCTATTGCCAGAATATGCCATGCCCATGAGTAAAAAAATGTATCGTCGAAGGCCTCTATGGTCCTCCCTTCCCCCTGTCGTGATAAAAAATATTCCCATCTACACACTGTTGGGAGGGAGGCTACATGCCCTCACACTATTACTTGTGGATTGAGACCAGGAACTCTCAAAGAAGAAGAAGAATGCGCAAAAAATGGTCCCAAATCCAAATTTTTCGTTGTACCACCCATGACACTCAGTGAGTTGTCTCTTCATACAGTCTAGCATGGTCGAGCTCCAATCAAATATTCATGCATTCAAGCATTGCACTGCACAATGCATGTGCGCCCGGGAGGCCTAATATAAAGCTGTGGATCCAGTGATCCGCCCAATAAGTAAAACTATCACTTTGAGTGATAGGTTGGTAATCCTGTTAATTGGCACCTGAGAACCTACTTTCTTAGTGCCAGCCTCACAATGGAGTCTAATTAGGTCTGCAATGTTGTGAGGCTCGGGGGAAAAATCATGCAAGTTGACTGGTTCACCCCTCCTCAAGAGGCCAGTTAGAAAGTAAATGTCTTCAGTCATTGGAGTCAATGACTTCCCCTCGAGAATAAACGCCTTAGCATCAGGATGTCAATAGTCTACCAAGGCATTCAACAACCTGGGTTGTTCCCTCATGAATGGACACCGAAAGAGATTCCACAAACCACATTTTATTAATTCAGCCATAGCTGCATGGTCCTCATCGACCATTATATCAATGTACGCATGCTCCCTCTCTCTCTAATGGACGTACATTCTGCAAAATGACAAGTTCAAAGGAGAGTTAATAATTGCATTTTTATTTTTTCCATATCTTTGAGGGTGTACATGGGTTGTATTCGACATAGTTGCGTATGCACGCAGGCAGTTTGTTTTCTGCCCACGGGAATATGCGGGTTGTCCTAGGACAACCTATGTACACATAGGGCCAACCTTTTTTAAAGGTGTGCGCCCCCCCTAAAACTAAAACTAATATAAAAGGAAAGTATAGAAATGCAAGAGGACCTAGTTTGTACTTACTTGGTCCAAGCGGAAGTTCGTTTCATCCACTGAAGCTCCTGGAATCAATTTCTTTAACAAAGGGGTGTTTTTGGCTTTTTGGTCAATTCTCAATTTGCAATGGTGATAATGAGCTACCAGCTTCTATTTATAGAATGTTTTGGCCCTTTTTGTCATTTTTTGACCCCTTTTGTCATTGTTTCTGGCTTGAAAATCCTTTAACATGGTTCTTGAGTTTCTCATCGGATGTTACGATACACTTTACTTTTGGTTTGGGAAAACCTTTTGAGAGATAGGGCACTTTTAAGGTCTTTTGGTAAAAAAGTCATTTTCCAACTTTGTGCATTTAAGTTAGGATTCCACCTCCACTTGTTGCACCTCGTTGTATTTTTCTCTTTTCCATAGGATCGATCCCGCTGAATTGTGACACAGAACTGTCATTGCTTCTCTAGAAGTGTCATAATTTAGTGGTAGAGCCTACCTTCACATGGATGCCCTAGGTAGATCCTGGTTTCATTTTGGCATCCATGCCGTCGTTAATGACTTTAGGCTTGGTATTCCTTGTTAGTCTTGTCCTAATTACGAGATTGAGCCTCATATGTGTGATATATTATCACTCTTGACCTCACCCTTGGGACTCCCATAAAACGGGTCTTGTTTTAAGCCCTTTTCAGACCCTATAAATATGAAAAGATTGTCAAGCGATCTTGTTTTCCTTCATGCTTGCCAAACTAAAATTTGAAGGCATGTATGTTCGATGGAATTTTACCCCTTTTTCGATATAGATGGTCAATTTTATGAAAAAGGGTATGCTCTAGGAACTTTGGTTCGCTAGAAGAGTATTCTCAGGTATAATTTTACCCCCTTTTCGGGCCTGAGGGACTAAATTTACGAAAAAGGAACCCCCATGGAGTCCATAGTTAAGATCTTTTTAGACTCCCTAAAATTGAAAAGATAGCCAAGTGACCTTGATCCTTCACACTCATTAAAATGGTCCAGAAGAACGTCCTCTACGGATTCCATAGTTAATCTCTTTTCAGACTCCTTAAAATTGAAAAGATCGTCGAGTGACCTTGTTCTTTCACACTCATTAATTGGTTCATAAAACATCTACTGGCATGATTTTACCCCTTTTCCGGCCTGCAGATTAAGGAGGAAAAAGGTACACCTCTGGAGATTCGTCTTGCCGGGAGAGTTCTCCTCAGTAAATTTCACTTTTTTCAAGCTAAGGAGACTAAATCTAGAAAAAAGTAGTGAGTCCATAGTTAAGCTCTTTTAAAACTCCTTAAAATTGAAAATATTTCCGAGTGATCTTGTCTTTTTCAAACTCGTTAAAATGGTTTTGAATAGACGTCTTTTCAGTGCTAGTTTACCCCTTTTTTGAACCGACTAGACTATATTCGAAAAAGGTACCCCAGTGGAGTATTCTTTTGTGCTTTTTAAAACTCTCTAAAGATGAAAAACCACCGATCTTACCTTCTCTGGTATCGTTTAAAATTACATTGAAGGACATTATCATTGTTTCTTATTAATAACATTTGCATCTCTGCGTCTTTGACCTAATGTCGGCTCCATGTTTCTCTCAACCGAACCTTTGAAGCATGCCCTATAAGCAAGCCTTTTAGCACTTTGCTTTTGTGTCTTGACACCTTGACTCATGGAGGAATTTTCCCAAGTGTTCTTTCCCTGCACATGTCTCCTTGCTCTGAGAATTAGTGTGTTCCTTATGCTTGGAACTAGTATGCTTAAGACACTCATTCCTCCTTTTTAACATAGCCTTGTTTTATTCTTTTTCAAGCTCTCCAAAATATTGCAACAGACAAAAAACAAACCCCAAAAAACGATTGGAAAAAGTATTTTCTTTTTATGGTAGCATAATGAGACACGCTTGGACATAGCACATCCTTCCATTTGTTTGTAAAGATTTGGGATTTAGTATGACCTTAGAAATTTTTTCTCGTAACATAGAGCCATGTCCTCCTCTGTTTGGTTATCCTTCCAAACATATGGAGAGTTTGCATTGCCTCCTGCATCGTGAACTTATGTCAATGTATTGATGCATGAGTCAAATCATCAGTCGTGCTATTGTCCAAGGGAATTTTTACCCAACTTGACTCAGACTCTCTAGACTTTGTCTCTTTCCCTCATGCCCAACCATCCCTAAAGTCCAATCACGTCCTTGTTCGAAATCAATGAAGTTCTTTGCCTGATCATCGAGATCCTCTTGTATGTTCCCCGACGAGCCGTCAAAGACCTATGGGTAGTGAAGTCGTACACTCACATTACACTCCTACCTGAGTTTTGAATATCTTGAATTTGTTTCTCAAGCTCTGAAGAGCTCATCTCCAACCATCAAGCATCATTGGCTTCTTGAAGATGGTTACTATACATGTATATATTTGATTTTGAGATGTATATCCATTGTGCATTGCTCACAGCTACACTTTATATAGTTATATGACATGGATATGTAGTGTATTTAGATATGCATTGTATTTGATTGGCAACCATGATTTATTTCATCCTGAGCATGGGTATGCTCTCCTCGGTGAGACAATTTTTATTTTGCAGATGGCACGTCCTGAACTCTGGTCCCGGTCTCACTCGCTTTGTACATTGGTGAATATTTGTAATGTATTTCATCCATCAGATTCTCTTCTGACCTCACACATTAGGGGGAATCTTTTATAACCCTAAATTGCACCATACATGCATACCTGGCATCAGGCCATCTTACTTAATATTTTTGCCAAGCCAACACTGAACAACTCTTCTTAAAAACACAATTTTTGAAGATGTACGTGACCTTCTCCACTACCGTTCATGTACATATGCTAGTCGCACCATTTCAGCCCACGTATACCCACAAAAGTTGCAAAAAATAAAAATTTGCAAGGGATTCGTTGAGATTATGGGCTATTGGGTAGTTTCCCAACTAATCCACCACCTATAGCTCGTCACCCAACTGAATAACAATCCTTTTGTCATACAAAAGGAGGTGTTGGGGTCTCATTCCAAGGAGAAACATAACTATAGTGAAACTCTACCCATTTCACTTTCCCCACTTGCCCCAAGAATTTGCAGCCACATTGTGAGTTTTGAGCCATAATTCCCTATTCTTGCCTTTTTCCTCATTCATAAGTCTATGCCCATTCTCTAGAGAGAAGTGTGAGAGCATAAGGATACGTGGAAGTAGTTGGATATTGGTGAAGAGGATCCTAGGACTGGGTTTGAGGAGCAATCATCGATCTCATTTTGTAAGTGACTTTGTGAAATTAATATAAAGATGTACTTTTTTCATCCCGCCACATGATGTGTTCAATATTCATGTTTGATTTACATTTTTTTATGACATATAACCCACTAATTCATATATAACATGCATGTTTGTAGTTTCTTGTTTGYCTTTTGGTGAATGCAGGTTAGCCTTGAGAGGAGACTTGYAGTCGAGGAGTGAYCGAACTCAAAAGGATTGACACCGGAGGTAGAGTTTAAGGTAAGACTACCAGATCCTTATACTTTTTATTTTATGCATGAATGTGGGGTATTGTTGGGATAGTTGTTAAAAGTAGGATACTTTATACGGTTAGCTCTGCATGCACGATTGAACCCTARTGTATTCCATAGGGGGGKTTTCCCACTATAGCAGGAAGTTTCATGGATTYTTTCCCAGTGAAGTGTAATAGTAATCTAATGTGGTATTGGTATACCATATTGAACCTTCCATTACATGTGAATTAMCTTTGGTTGACCCTGAGCATCTTGTCAAAACATTCCAACATGTGATTTATGGGCATTCCTTTAGATATGTTGTCTCCTTTATATTTAGGTTTAAAGAATTATTTGGASAAAGAAGAGTTTAATGACATGGMTTTAAACCACTTCTCACCACAATCAGGTATCTTTGTAGCTACAGATATAKAATTCTCATAGACTTCAAAATCTAGCATCCCCACCTTAATMTTTGTCCCATTAAAATTAAGTGCAAACTCCTTGGCCACTTCAGGATGTCCTCTCTGCATTTTTTGACAAAAATCGAGACAACCCACCCTCTAGAAAGATTCCTTGAACAATTCTTTAGAGTTGATGAGTTGCATGTCATATGGTTCAGTTATCATAATCTCTCCCCCCTTGCGAGTCTTTCTACCTTGCTAACTATCAATAATTACTTCCTTGAAAAACACCTTCATAGCCTCTTATGACAGTTGTTATGTGAAATATAGAGTAAAACATGGATATTAGGGTTTGATAATAGAGTTGATATACCTAGAATTCACTTGTCTGAAAAATTATACACAACAATGGTATGAATTGGAGAAAATTGCAAGTAGGAAATATAAGAGGAAAAATGATTCAGTCTTGAGTAAACATGAAGACAGGAAAAAAGATACAACTTTGTGTAAATAGAGGGTTTGTAGCACCAACACGAGTTCATAGCACTAGTGTGCAGTGAAATTGAACTATATTTTATGAAGGTTGACAATAATTTTCATGTCTGAGAGGGAACCTATAAAGAATGGTTAAAACCTGGGCCTTAAACATATTTCAAAATTGACAAGGGTTTGGTCAATCAAAAGACAAAGGGTTTGCAATGCCAATCTACAACGCGCAATTTGTGGTGCAGGGTTAAAACAGACAGTTCACAATGCAGAATTATCAGTATGAAATATAATGTGTTTGCAAAAGGGAATTGTAGGATGACCCTGAGATAACAATATTGACCAATGAGAAGGGTTTAGAACACCATAACAATGGGTTTGGGAGTTATAAAGGCATGAACATTTAAAATTTTTCAATGCCAACAATATATAACAGATTTGCGTCCTCAATCAACCTTTTAAGTAGAATGAAAATCATCAAGGGGTACCTGGTATGTATAAATTTAGGCTGGTTCTTTGTGAACCTAATATGGAATTAGAGGAAGGCATCCAATCTTTAAAAATGTTCTACATCCAATTCACAATGGCATTCTGCAGCACCAATTTTCAAATTCTAGTAGCGTGACTCAAAGAAACTATTAGAGTTTGTTCCCTAACATAATATTTGAAAATCATATTGAATGGAAGCATTTAAGACAAAAAAATCTCCCCTGACACATTTCCAAATTGCAATGATGATATATTAGTGCAATGAGATACTTCTTAATACGTTGTGAACTTTTAGGTGAGTTGGCAACAAATAAATTAGACGTCTGACTTGACCTCTAAATAGTTGGAAAATGGCATAATGAAATTTTGTGTACACCTTTGAGACAAGACATATGATGATGATGATGTTTTATACCAAGAGTGTAACCCATGTAGACCCTTATTCCCCTCATGATGGTAAATAATACCATGACACTAAGGATCTAAACCAAGACTAAAACAAGACTATGCTTATGGAAAAAAGAAAAAAATGAGATATGACATGAGATATAACCCAAAGCCTAAGATTTAAAGACTCTATGACTCAAAACAAGACAAATATAAAGTATTTTGACCCATACACATCCTATGTGCTAACATCTGGCTCCACGAGGGATGGAGACCTTCATGTGAGATTCCAAGAATATGTAGTTCTGGCGCCTTATCCATTGGGAAAGGAGTCATTATTGAAAGAAAACAAACTAACTACAGACTGGTATTTAAAATGAAATGAAGCCACTGATGGATTTTAGAAAAAGTATCTCTTTAGAAAATTTCCATTGACTGGGTCAATAGGAATATCAACATCTTCCAAATTCTACAACTTAAAAGTATTATTTTGCAAAACTTCAGAAATTTTAAAAGGACCAACCCAAAGGGATTCAAATTTACCATGTTTTCCCTTATCTTTCCTTTGAGCATCCCATTTGAGTACCAAGTATCCAAGATGAAAATCCTCCTTCTTCACCTTCTTTTCAAAAACTTCTTTGATTTTGTTAGGAATATCAGATTGTTGATTTATAGAGTTAATACTCATGAAATTCTATGTCAATGCCTTACAATTTGATTCAACCAACAACATAGCTAAACCTTAAACCTTCACCAACTTGGTGGGTTTCACCTCAAGATCAAACTTCAAAATTTTGGCAATCCACTTATTTATTTTCCCATCTATATCAGGTTGAATAAAAATTTCTTTCACAGAGCTTGAAGGGACATAAGTAATAATTTTTGAGTGAATAAAATATACCCTGAAAGCGTTTAGGGCTTTGACCAAAGCATAAGCTTGTTTCTCCATGATGTCATATATGACTTCAACATCTCTCAAAGCCCTACTAAAAAAAGAAATAGGCTGCTCCATTCCATGTGAATTCTTCTAAAGAAGGACATCAACTAATGTATCATTGGAGGAAAAGGAAAAAAAAATAAAAATTCCTTTGAGTAGTCAGAACTAATTAGAACAGGAGCATCATCCAATGCTTACTTTATTTTCTCAAAATAAATACTAGCTTCTGGTGTCCATTTTACTTCATTCCCTTTTCTCAACATGGTTGTGATGAATTTTACTAACTCAACAAAGTTAGATATAAATCTCCTCAATAATTTTATCTTACCTAAGAAGGATTGAATTTCATTTTTGGACCTTGGGAGAGAAAGAGTTTTGATAGCCTCTACTCTATTTGGGTCAATTTTTACTCCTTCAGTTGAGACAATATGTCCTAGCAGCTTACCTTCCTTCATGAAAAAAAGAGACTTCTTGGGATTAAGAAACAACCCATATTTTATGCACTTTAGAAACACCTTCTCTAAATGATGGTAATTCTCTTGATCAGACTTGGAAAATATTGTGATATCATCCAAGTAGAAAACAAAAAACATGTCTTTCTCTCCAATAAATGCAATGTCCATTGCACGTTGGAAAGTTTCCCCTTCATTCATGAGACTGAAAGGCATCTTGGCATACATGAATGTACCCCAAGGAGTGGTAAATGTTGTCTTTTATCTGTCCTCTAGTAATATAAAAATATGAGTGTATCCCCAAAACCCATCAATCATTGACATCCTGACTGAACCTGTCACCCTTTGAAATATATGCTCCATTTTAGGTAAGGGGTAATTGTCTTTTCTGGAACACCTATTTAATTTTACAAAGTCAACACAAATCATGATCTCACCATTCTTCTTTCTAACAGTGACCAATTTACCTATCCAATCAAAATACCTCATAGGTATAATGATCTGGGTATTAAGCAATTTTTTGACCTCTTTCTCCATAATGGGAAATAACATAGGGTTGATCTTCCTGAGTTTTTGTCTGAAATATTTGATGTCATATTTCAAAGGTATTCTATACTCATCGATGCTAATATCATTATTTTCCAAGTCCTCATACTTCCATGCAAAAACATCAGCAAATTCTTTCAACAGTTTGATATATTCATCCCTTTGATTTTCTGACAAACTACTGGACAATTTGACATATTTAGGTTCCTCTTTAGTGCCTAGATTACATTATGTCATATCTTCATTTTCATTAGAACCACTCACTTTCACATCCACATCATTGTTTTCCAACAATATCTCCAAGGGAACCAATCCTTTAGGAATGTGATTTCTAGGCAACTGAACAATTTTGTGATCTACAATCTTGTTCAAAAATTTATCACTGTGTAGATTTTTATTATCATCTGAATCTTGGTCAATATGAAGAGAAGAAAATTCATCTACTGTTTCCAAAAACCTCTTTAGTTCTTGATCATATTCAAAAAATTTCCAATGCTTGACATTATTAGGTATAGAAGGTCTATATTTCACCTCAACATCATACTTAGGATTTGGAGGTAGTGGGATTTTAAAATTACTGGCAGAAACAACTAAGGAATCAACCAATGTATTAGTCTCTCTGGGAACAAAAGATATGTTGAAGGCTAAGAATAAATTATCAATAAGATCCCATACCTCATTCCTATAAGCTCTTAGTATTGGATTCTTTGCTTGATAGATATTTCTGAATTGATGCACAATCAACTATGAATCTCCAAAAATAGATAATTCTTCAATTTTCATGTCCTTTGCAACTCTAAGCCCCAAAACTAAGGCTTCATATTCTGCAAAGTTGTTTTTGGTTTCAAATTACAATTTTAACAACAAGGTTATGACCTCCTGAGAAGGCGAAATGAACACAACTCTAGCACCAACACTATCCTTGGAAGATGCACCATCAAAATACATTTTCCATGTTTGAACAACTTGTCTAGATGTCTCACATGTTATTGGTGACATATTTTTTATTTCCAATGGTGACTAAGGAAAATTGGTAAGATGCAAAATGCTATATCCTAAATCAGTATCAACAACATAGATGGGATGGTTTGTTGTATTTCCTTCATCACTGATGATATATGCAAAATGTGCTTCTCTATACATCCTTCTATGTTCACCACCAAAGAATGGTATGGTAGCATAAGAAAGATCCATTTGCAATGTCCCTCCTAACCTTTTGATCCATGATATAGACAACAACATCCCAAATTTGGGAGGAACATCTGCAACTACAATATTCATGACTATGATTTTCACAGGTAGTTGAAAAAGAGTGACAACTAATTCTTTAATATCTCCAAGACATTTTACTTTTCTTGAGTCAAAAGAATACAAATCATGATATGATTTAGTAATTTCCAGAACCAATTCATCCATGAAAACCTTAGGAATTAAGTTGTGGGATGCACCTGAGTGTATAAGACAATTGTGAAATATTTTATCATGTACATTCAAAGAAGTGTAAAAGGCAGGAGAGGATTAATCTCTATATTCTACCAGTGGTCCCAATATAACTATAGGTTTCTCATCCTACAAGTTAATTGAGTCTGTTGAATGAGAAAAAGATTCAGGTTGCAACATTTTTGAAATAGAGTTTTTGAAATCTTAATTTTTCATCAACTCTAGGAATGGGAAACATGAATTTTGATTTTCTGGATTTCATTCCCAAAGTTAAAATAGGTTTGGGATTTTAGAATTTCCTTTGTCTCTTGAACATGAGATTTAATGATGGGATGATTTTTCTTTTATTTTGTTCCTTTTTTTGGTGCAACCACTGTCTTAGGATGGGTATCTGCTTTTTTAGGCTGATTAGATGTACTTGGTTTTCCCTCCTTTTGTTTTGACCACAAATTGTATTTGTTTTGACCTCAAATTGTATTTGTTTTGAGTTTCATTCACTTTTTATCCTTTACTTAACTCATTCAATTGATTTCTCATTAAAGACTCTTCATAAGCAGATTGGGTTAAATGAGGGGAAGTAGTTGTGTCCCCTAAACAATGAATTTATTGATCTACTTCTTCATGATGTCCTTCTTCATCATCAACCAAATTTTTATATAGAGGAGTTTGAATCCTCTCTATTTCTCTAATCTCTCTATAGAATTTGAGTTGTAATGTTTTGTCTTTTGAAATTATTTATGTTTCCAAAATCTTGAGGATTTTTATTTGTTTTTCTCCCTTCAAGTTTTAATTTTTCCATTTCTATAGAAAGTGACTTGACCAACTTAGTCAATTCATCAACTTGTGGATTAATTCTTGAAGCATCTCAATATAAGGCTTCTGTATTTTGTTTTCTTCTATCTCTATCATATTTTCCCCTCAGCTTGGTTGCTGCCAATATGTTTGATTCAACCTCTAGAGAAACATCTTGCATATGAGATAATGTTGTAGACCTTATTTCTCTAAAAAAAAGACATAATTATGGGTCAAAGGAACTTGCATAGGTTATTTTAGCAGAAGTTTCAGTGGGTTTAATCTCAACAGGAATGTTTTTGTACATTTTGTTAGATCTTTTTGAAAAATCTGACACTGATTCATCCTCTTTCCTTTTAAGAGCCCTAAATTTTGTAATGTAATATAAGAAGTCTTTTTTGTCACCCCAATGTCTTAAAAAGGCATCATCTAGGGATTTTATTCTAGCTATTGATCTAGGAGATAAACTTCTAAACCACTTTCTAGCTTCTCCATCTAGACTTTGCACAAAAACCCTCATCCAAATATCTTCATTTTCAATATTCAAATTATTTGCATAACTGTAAAATGCAGCAAGGTGTTCTTCTGCAGTGATATCTTCCTCTCCTATAAATTTGGGCATGTACTTAAGGTAATATCCTATTGGAAGAGCATTCATAGGTTGAGGAAGCACTAATGGTGCATACCTAGCAGCCACAATGACATCTATTATTTTTTGAGGAGGATTAATCCCTGCCATTTGATTTGAAAAAGGAGGACTCTGAGTTTTAGGAGAAGTAGAAGGTATCTTGACAGGTAAAACTAAAATATGTAAAACATGTGATTTTAAAAAAGGAGGAGTACAAGGTGGAGAAACTTTATATTTAATAGAAGGTGGTTGGGACTTGGATGAAGATGGGGGGATCTCAACAAAAATTGAGGTTCCTTCCTCTTTATTGTTGGGTCTGTGTTATATTATTTACACAAGTAGTAGTGTATACATTGCATCGGGTGTGTAGCGGGGTGCAGGGAGGTGACAAACCCTCGTGCGGGGGCTCGAGGGCAGTTGTTACAAGGAAAATCTCTCTATTCCTAGGGAAAACCACAACAGACGGAAATGACTACAAAAATAGACTCTATCCCAAGCATATGATATATAAACCAATATGCAAGAGAGATAAGAAAGAGGCCTATCTCGTCCAGATGTTCGATGAAGTCCACCATTGATCACTTGAACCCAAAGCTATATACTTGCAACTAGTTCTCAACAAACAAACAAAGCAAGCATATGGTGATAATATAAAATTTAGCACATTAGATAGCATAGTCCATCAATAAACATAACAAATACAACCATGGACAATAACTCATATATTTGCAAGATATAAATTGGATGGGAAAGGAGTATTTCTATTAATAAATGATCAACAAAAGTGAAAATATTACAGGCTTCCATGTTAGAACAGTTCAGAACTGAGAAACTAATTTCCTTCTAGTTGGGCCTCCACCACTTCGATCCTCCACCAAAGGCAAGATCATAAGAGAGAAACAATGAGGTTCTCAATCATTAAGGGAAGATATTGGGGGTTGAACATTGTGTTCATACTTAAAGGACAAAGGGATGCAGACTCAATATGAAGTAAATAATTTCTCTAGAGTAATTATTCTCTCAAAGTTGAATTATTTCTTCTTTTCCATAGCTCAGAATTGGCCCATTTATAGCCTTCAAAATGGAACCGAAGGGCCAATTCGGAACGTTTCTAGTATATGGAATGCCAAGGATCAGATATCTACTATCATGAAATGGAAACTCAACATTTAATTTTCATTTTCTAGCAAAAATACCGATGTTCACGAGCTGTAGTGGAGTAGCCTGCGTATACGCTTGGTGTATAGTGTGTAATATGTGTACAAGTGGAAAAAATTGTATTTTTGTCTCTGGATTTTAGTAACAGGGAAGATAATTCTGCATAGGGAAATGGAATAAGTCCCTCTCTGCAATATTGCATAGGGTGAGGAAAATATTTCTCTAACAGATGCCCCCTAATGTGTGAGTTCAGAGGAGTATCTATGATGGCTGAAATACATTATAAATAACCCAAAAGTGGAGTGGTAGGGAACCAGTTGGACGAACTCAGTTGCTCATTACATTCTTCACTAACTCGGCATACATGGCTTCCAATAAAATTACACTGTAGATCCATGTGAAAGTATACCAAATGAGTGTCCGTGGCCATGAATAGGAAAATACAAATGCAGTTATATACCAATAGTTGTAATAGTCACAAACAAGGCCCAGTAGAACTAGTCTCAAAACCAATCTGAAGATATCTATATACCATGGAGTACAATTTGATCTCCCATGATCACTAAAGTAATATAGGTACTAGTCCAATGAAAAGGAAGAAACAACTCAGGAAGGCTACGACCACATAGTGATGTCTTTAAGTCTTCTACACAATCCTCCAATGTTGCAAGTCTACATTATGTGAATAAAGGAGTTGAGGTCGAACATAATGAGACATTGTTTGATTACCGGTCATTGAGGTATATCGTTAACAAACACAAGACAACCTACCAATAATTAAAGTAGGTATCAAGGCACTGAGTACATTCTTACAAGTGTGAATAGAGAATTCAGTGTCGAACACCTGAAGAATCCATTGATAAAGAGACATTGATGTATTCCCAACTATATATGGCAAGAGATCCTCCCACTGATGACTGCAAGCCTCAAGGTACTCATAAGAGTCTAGGTTTCGTTTCCAAAATAAATGAGCTAAAGTCGATGGAAAGAGACCCACTAAAAGTAGAGCATTAAGGAATCTCTCATCAATCATCACGAGGTACAAAGCAGGAGCTTCATGATTTGGTGGAAATAGGACGAAGAACAAGTTCATGAACCAATGACCTGGTACATATTTCATGTGTGCTAAGTGCAAGCAATACACAAAAAAGACCCTCTGAATAGCAGCCAATGATGAAAACTGTTGAAAAAGGCGAGGAAACCACCAATAAGGCTAATGGCATACAAGACACTACACGAATCCCAATGTGTGAATATATGTCTTTCCGTCGAACACAAGGGAAACCACCCAGTCAATGACCAATGATGAAATGTCAATTTTTGGGTTCAAGGTTACCTACCAATGATGAAAGTAGGACCAGGGTGCACGATAGGACTACAATATCATGTGATTATGAGACAAACTGAGGGTATGGTTGACATGCAAAGTTAGGAGTTCTGAGGAGTGGCCGATATAGTTTAAAAGACTTCCTTTGAACAAGAGCATGAGTCATACAGAGGACTCCAACAGCACAGACCCAATGATGAAACCATGAGATGCAGGAGGAATCAATGAAATTCTCTATAGGGACTCGAAGAGTAACTAGTCAGTAGAGAAGACTCTGTAACAATCTCAAATTCATAAGGCCATGATAATCCCAAAATTATGATGATGAATGGACTCAATAAATTTGTTCTCTGTTTAAAGGTGACACGACTACTGCCAACATAAGATAATACTCCCTTCTCGCCCATCTTTTTTTGTTTTTTCATAACAAATTAATGCTATGATATAGAGGAGGAAACGAGTGTCACAAGTAAGAAAAAATAGTTCTAGCAGTGGAACATACCTATTCTTAATGCAGGGAAATGCATGCAGGAGATGGACACTCGGGTGTATGTTCCCTCTTAGGTATAGGGTGTCAAATTGCGAAGGATATAATTAAGGCTCTACTTGGTTGAGGATGCAAAACTACTGAGGTAAAAAGTTTATAATGCAAAGCAAGAACCAGCTATATGCTCAATACTGCAAGCAAGGGCATGAGATGCAATCACAACTTAACGCCAACAAATTTCCTTTTTTATGTCTTTTAGTCTACTTGGTGTGAAAAAGGGATAAAATTGTGCCAAATAGACGTCTTTTCAAAACCAATTTACGAGTGTGAAAGAGACAAGTTTACTCGACAATATTTTCACTTTTTGATAATGAGTAGGAAAAGAGCTTGACTAAGACTCAAAACCTTTCAAGTCCAATTTTAACGAGTGTGAAAGGGACAAATCACTCGACAATCTTTTCTCTTTTTAGATGAGTCAAAAAAGAGCTTAACTTGGACTTGTTTGGGAGACTCTAGGCGACAAATCACGGGCGAGGCCAAGGCTCTCATGCTGGACTTCTATGGAATGCCAGTATTTTATGAATAGCCGACATAAGCTTGGGAAAACCCAAAGCTCTCCAAGTTGAGGAGGAAAAAACACAAATGGAGTATATAGTCTTTGTGATAGATCGGATAATGTCTCTTGCTAGAAAAGACATAGATGGGTACATGGGATACCCTACAAGGCCATCCCAATCAAAGGGAACTTCCTTGGGACTTGGAGGGAGAGCACTCGGGGAGAGAATAAATCTCTCCTGTTCATAAGGAGTAGTATCAATAATGTTGATGACGTGGTTGGAGGATGCATAACCCTCTATAAGGAGAGTAGGATTGATCAGAGATTGCACTGGTACGACCATTTCTTCAATTTTAGGTTGAAGAGGATGCATGATAACAGGGATAGGGGACACATCACCTTAAAAAATGGGGTTTTCATCAAGGGAAGATTGCAATGACATTATTATCGTGTCAATCAAAGGAGGAACAAGGTGTGGAGAAACCACATATGCCTCAGAAAATGAAAGGCCCATAGGTGAGCCCCATGCTTCTGGTATCCCAACCTTGGCTGGACATAAATGGGTAAGGTGATATCCTTCACAAGTCCTGCAAAGTAATTTAGGCTTACATTTGAGGCGTTGAGGCTTCTCAAAGCCCCCAATGTCGTTGAAAATGGCCAGTGAAATACTTTCAATGTGACAGGCAGAGGCGGGAGAGTCATCTCCTACATGATGTATAGAGGTCGGAGATATGATATTGATATGACTCGTGGTGACTAGAGTCATGTCCCTAGCATGACTAGCATCGGTCGGGTATGGGTTGTCAACATAACCCATAGAAATTGTTGACCCATCTCCAACATGACTGGAAGAGGTTGGTGATGGAGCTCCAGTACGAATGACAGTGACTAGGCTGGCAGTGAGTTGTGGAATTTGATACCAAGGTAAAGGGAAAGATTAACTTTGAAACATTGCAGGCCATGAAGGGCCTTGGTTTACCCCATGTTCCTGTCTAAAAAGGTAGTATCCTCTGTTTAATTGATTCGAAGAGGTGTGTATGAAAATCATCACCGAAGTATATAAAGAGACAAAAGTATTATAAGGAATATTCGAGTGAGGATATATGTTTCCCCCTTGTGAAGGGGTTCCATAAAGAGGGTATCTAGAACCATAAAACCAATTCTCCCCATATGAAATACCCGAAGATACGTGAGGACCTGTCATGGGAAAATTATTTGAAGGAACCGAAATGGTGGATGGAGGATACATGGTTGGAGTGTAATAAGTAGAATATGAACTCATTTGAGTATTAGCTCCAGATAGAGTATGGATAGGATCAGATCCATAAGAGGGGGGGTTCCATCCTCCTGTAGTGAGATTTGTTCAAGATACGTGACTCATATCGAATGGAGATATAGGCATTAGAGCTACGGTGCCCCCAGATCCAATGCTTGGATTCATATAAGCAGACCAGAGAGATGATTGCACGGGTGAAGGCATATCCACAGGAACATGACTAGAGACCCAAGGTGCATACTGAGTGTCATAGTTCTACATACTATTATGAAAACAGGAAGGATTCATCCCCATGCAATGAGTGGGCATCATGAGGTGGGTAGCGGTAAATGATGGAGCAAAAGGAACTCCACTATCCATGATAATGAAAACTCAGTATAGACCCCTAAGGCCAAATAGTAATCGAAGAGAAATCAAAAGTCAAATGGCCAATATGCAGACAAATGGGGTAAAGTGGCTAAGTGGCTTCCCTCCCTAAAGAAGGTATGTTTCACCCAAGAGGGGCTTGAGACTCCCTACTAAAGATCAGAGGTAACATAATCAATTATAAGGGCCCTCGTGGGCTTAACAACTAGTCGATCAGATCCCCCTAGAGATGTAATCCTCCATAAATTCTATGTATTGTCTGACCCTTCTTTGACCTAGGGTACCTACAGAATAACCCCTACAAGTAACCTATGAGACAACTAAGTCAAGAAAATAATAAACCACGTTATATTAAATGCACAGGAGAGAAGTCATAAGTCAGGTACACCATTTGGGCAGGGTAGCAAAGCCCAAAACCTTGAAAGAACTGCCTCTTACAAAGATAAAGGAACTAGCAAGATCCCCAGATACAAATAGATCCCTAGAAATATCTCTAATGATAGGAAGGTATTGGGGGGATATCCCTTCAACTGACTTCGTGTGACCTTGTGATTAACTCCGGTGTGAGTGGAGCCTCCTGATCTTACCAATTATACAATGGATTTCTCCACTCCCTCACTCAGACACACATGTTGATTTAATTGCCTTTGAGAAGTTTACTCACAAAATCCTATCCCAAGGCACTAAATCCTATGCTAGTTTGTGCACCCTAGAAAATAAAATCATGATTAATCTGTTGTAGGAAAATCTCCCTACGGATAAGTAGATTGCCTCAAAGAGCTTGACCCTAACTCTAAGATAGAAAATGATTAATGTGGACATTAGCTTCCTTTCAAATCTATACAAACTAATACATGAGAGGGAAGGAGAATAGAAGTACCTCTTTATCGACGTTTGTCCCTGCACACTCCGAGTTGAGCTCCAATCCTTTGCTCCTCGCTGAGTCCTGTAAACAAACAAGATATGACCACTTCCTACTCTATTGATATTATCTTGAAAACATATCTATCTATCAATAATAAGTTCATGTAACATCAGACATAAACTAGAAAGAAACAGGCCAAGCGTGTCATATTAATGAGAATAATGACAACAGTACTTACAATCGTAGATGCGAATGCGATAGCTTCGTCAAGTCCCCTTCGTCTAACACTTGCTAGAAATATCCACAACCTGGATGACCGTAGTTTCACTGATTACTCTCCTTTGGCTGACTGTGTGTTTCCTATGAGATCATAGGTTTCATGCTAGCAATTCTTCCCCCTTCTCACCATGATAGAGCGTGTTTATATAGGTTAATAGGAGCTTAACCTCTTGAGTTATCTTTACAACAAGTTGAGAAACTCCCTCCTTGGATCAGGGATATTCTGATGAAACCAAGAATTCGAATGCAACTGCCTTCTAATCTTGAAAGATCCTCCCCTTATTCTCCTCAACAGGCAAACTACTGCCTCAGATTAGGCAACACTCCCTCAAAAGGGGCATCAGAGCGCTATAGTGCTTCCTAGGAAGCTTGAGGGGGGCACCAATGCTCCAAAGATGGATAACGCTCCTTCATAGGGTTAGGTAGGCATTATAACACTCCCTGAGGCCTTATAGGGGGGAACCAACACTCCTAGAGATGATGTAGGGGAGAGCTCACCCTCAAACCTTAGTTTAAGAGCTCTTCTCAGGTGATAAAAGTTCTTGGACTTCAGTTAACCAGTTTTCCTTCTCCAAATCAAGTGTATGAGATGTCTTAAGTGCCTCCTTAGTGTCGTCGTCATGGCAGTATGCTTGAACAACATTTGTGACACTTGTGACCAACTTGCGACACTTGC
>JZKD02S1663281.1:21244-49785 GCA_000966675.3 Picea glauca
TGTTTTTTTTTTTAATCTGAAAATGCCTTGTTGCGCGGATTGGTGGATTCACGTGTTTCCAACGAGCGCTTCCCCTTTCTTTAAATTGGTCCTCTATTGTTCTGTGTCCTACAAGTAGCACCCATAGTTCCGCGATATACAAATTGACAGGTGGACTTGCGCGCTATCTGGCTCAACATTGCACTTCTATTTTTCTGTGACGTCCAAACAACATTCGGAGCTCCATGATATACAAATTGACACACGGGCTCCAGGGCTAGCGGGCTCAAGAATGCCTTTGTTTACGGATGGAAAAGTTCTAAAACAAGCCATACCACATTTGCGCCACATAAGCTATATTAAAGGGCAAAACATTTCCTCTATAGTTCCATGTCCTACAAACAACACCCACAGTTCCACACTATACAAATTGACAGTTGGACTTGCGGGCTGGATAGCTAAAAAAATGCCTCAGAGTTATGCGATATACAAATTGACAAACGAAGCATACAACCAAGAACCAATTAAACTCACATATCATATTCCTGGTAGAAAGCACTAATTTCAAACATCATGGAATGTCATTTGCGCGTCGTCGGGTTGGTCCGTTCATGAAAACTTCAATCCTCGCTTCCGGGAATGAGTACGCCCGACCGTTTCCCTATTCCATACTTAGACACTCTCCCAAAATTACACAAATATACAAACCGACCGCTGAACTAGCCCATCATGATCTCTTCCATTTTACATGTTTTGCAGTCAAAAGTTCCGATACATAAAATTTAACCGTGGAAGATTTGCCTCTCCTCAGTATCCCCATAACCCTTTTTTCAATCTTGTCCGACCGCTTTTCAGACCTTGCCATTCTTTCCTCGCTCTCCCCCGTCTCCGTGGCCTTCTCACTTGTCTATAATAAAAGAAAAAAAGTTGTTATATATATATATATATATATATACATATCTTGTTTCTAAATATGCAATTACTAATATTTACTTCTGACAGCTCATCATGCAGGAACCATATAGATTGACATTGATGGGCAAAATTCTCGAGGAGATCTCCTATTAATGCGCATTAAACCACGATTTGCGGGGGGTTATATTATCCCTTTCGAGTGTTGATTTCAAAATCATGAAATGTCGTTCACACCTTGTCACCTTGGCATGTTCACGAAACCTTCAGTCCTTAATTTCTATTGGCCGTACCCGCCACCTTCGTATTTATAAATATGCAATAAGTAAGATTTACTGCTAACAGTTCATCATGCACCACCCATATAGATTGTCATTAATCAGCGAAAGGCTCGAGGAGCTTTCACATTCATAAGCATTTAACTAATATTTAGCGGAGAGTTACATTATCGACTCTAACTGTTCATTTCAACCATCATCTGGAGCAAGCCAACGTTCTCACAAACCTATGGGATCAACTCGACATCAGTTCTGTGAAGATACAAGGAACATCTTCGGGCACAAGGACCAAAACTTCCAGTGGTCCAGGGCATATTCTTATTACTCAACCTTTGCCGCAGAGAACCAAGTAATTTGGACCTCTGGAATTGCTCGTGCAGGCTGTGTCCCTGATGTTTTTGACTGTAAGGACCTGGTCTCTTGGTGCGCCGATAAATTTATTTTAGACAAAATAATTATTCCACTGCGGGACCACTCTGTTGTTTCTTTGTCATCTCCGGTCTTCTGCCAGATGCTAAGATTGCTGGAGCCAACATTGACGTTCAGAGGAGAATATTGAAAACAGTTCCTAGAAAAGCATATTAACGGGTTGGACCTCTTGCCCCATTTATTGGAAAACCCGCTTCTAGTTCCTGAAGATATTACAAGCTTCCAGGTTAGTTCATTTAGAAATCCATTTCACGAAATTGCCTAGCTGTTTACAAGAATAACGGGACAGGAGTCCACATCAACTATTTCCTGGATGGCTCTTTATATTTTGTATTTCATAGTCAACGAACAAGCCATTTTTGATTGGGGCAAGTTAATTTCCCATGAAATTTGTTCCCAATTGTCAAGCTTGAAAAGGGAAAAGAAATTTTATATGTTGTCCTGCTTAGTTTTCACGATAGCGCATTCATGTCAGTTTTCACAACTGTCTCTGTCGAAGAATGTCAACTAGGAATTCGACCCAGTAATGTTCTGGTACCAGGCCTTGTGGAAGCACAAGGCTTCCCATTGTTTTTATGAGGTTTTTAATGACTTTGTGTCTATTTTCAAAGTTTTGTTGTTAGGAGAAGATGCTCCCCACATATCTAAACATGCAACCAGTTTTTTGGATAGGAAGGGGACACTCGAACATTTGGATAATTACACTATCATGAGAATTTTTGGCTCCACGAAAAAACTTGCTCTCCTTCCATGTCACATTACATACATAATGTTTGTTGCAGAAGTAGCATGACAATACAACTACTGGTTGCATCTGTTGCAAAAGAAGAAACAAAAATAGTTCATTCCTCTGCCTTGGAAAGTAGGGGAGTTCATGTTGAAAAACGTCAACAAAATTGATGAATTCGTAGCGCATTTTAGCATCTCCATCTTGAAATATGCTGAAATCATAAGAGGGTTCAACTCCTATAATATTTTTCGACAACATTTACAAACACTTGGCCTCGACGATTGTTTTTTCAAAAAACACTTGCTCGAAAATAGAGACAGTGGTGGCAATGCTCCTGCCTCTGATGCTGACAACCTAGACACAATGCAAGGTTGCACTAAATTGTACACACAACTGGGGAAAGGCCCCGGTGACAAGAGTGTTCAATCGACAAATAACACTCCAAAAAGTACGACTTCCCGGAGCATCGCTCCAATGACCCGCCACAACAACAAAAAAACTCAGAGTTCTTCAAATGAAGGAGGAGATAACGACCCTCCTCACTCTAAAATTGATAGTTCTCACAAGCTTCCAGTAGAGAAGAAGAGAAAAAAAAAATGTGGGGTAGCCGGAAGAGCTGGAAATTTAGAGTGAGAACATGGAACTTGACACTGATCTGGATAGCATGCTCCGCTACCTTGATCAGGCTGAAGACGCCATCCAACTTAGCCATCCAATGGACATATCCGTTATCGAAAATTTCGATGAAGAAGAATCCTTCGTGTTCCAGAGCGTTGTTTTTGATATCCAATCCGAAAAATTGATAATTGAGAAAAAAGATGTAAAAAATAAGAAAGGAAAATCTTGTTCAGAGCTTGACCTTGCCAACATGCGACCGTCCCAAATATGTCAACTTCACAATGCGAGCGGAGAAGCACTTCATGATTCCATTGGAGGCATCGAGGTCGAGAATGCCAGACTGAAGGAACCGGTCAAGGAATTGGAAGAGGCTTTGATTCCTATGCCATTGCTTGTCAATCCTTTGGCAAGAGCCATGATTGCCACCACTGCAACGAACGTAAAAGCATCCTCCACCCTTCTCGCATCCTGTAGAGGATATGTGGAGAATAATATCAACAAAAGAATGCAACTGGTTACCGAGGCATGGAAAACATCACAAACCATCACTTCCCTTGGAACCCTGACACATAGTTTGCTCGAACATTTGCAGGCAGAGTTAAAAGATGAATACAATTTCTTTTTAAAAATGGTCCTTCCTTTTGACACCATTGTCAACAATATGACAGAAACAAAAAGAAGAGAACAAGATATTCCATCCAAAAACCGGATCGGTCAATTGAATGCATGTTGGAAAGAAAAAGTGAAGAACCTGCATCTCATTGTTCAGTCATGTAAACAAGCCATATCAAAGAAAGATAAATTATTCACAAGGTTGTCAAGAATAAACTTAGCTGAAAAAACCAACGACTTCCAAGATCCCGACTTAATCACAAAATCCTTGCCATTAACTAGGCAATAGTTTGATAAACAAGTTGCTATGTTTAAGGCCTTGTCTCTGGAAAAGTTTTACAACATCCTTCAGTTTGATCAAGCTCACGTTGACGACTGGCTAGTCAAATATTCAGTACAGAATGAGGAAATTCATGAAGCTTTGTGTAATCTTTCTATCGACTTTCGGGAATTAGAAAACAATATTTTCAACATAAAAATATGGAATGAGATCAACGTTGCCCCAATGAGAAACTACATTGAAGAATGGTTTGAAAGGGAATTGAAGCAGGCTGCCGACGAAAGGCAACAGGTAGTTGCCAGGATTCCAGTAGTCGTCGATGACATCTTTGAAACCGCAGCCGTCGACGACATCAATGAAACGACAGCCACAAGCAAATAGCCAAAGGGCTCATATGTACTTTCACTGTAAGTCTACTGATCGCATCCTGCTTTGTTTATCAACCCAATTATTCCATTTTTTAAAATATAAATGTGTAGGCAAACACTTATACCTTTCAATTTTTTTTTTGCAGGTATTGCATTCTATCTTCTTTCTACAATCCCGTTTCTTGTACATATTTCTCTAATGGTCCGCGGGAGCCCCAATCCCAATCTACATGAAAAATGCATTGAAATTTCGATTTATATGTAACAAACGTTAATTTTTTTGTATATTTCAAAATTTCTAGTAGTATGTAACAAACTTTTATTTTTTGACATATTTCAAATAAAACTGTTTTCTTATCTCCTTTTAAATTTATGTCTTCATACATTTTTATCTTTCACCAATCTGTATGACAAATGCATTTAAATTTTTGTATGTAACAAACTTTTATTTTTTTACACATTTCAAAATAAATGGTGCTCTACATGCCAAGCATCATTTACTTATGCCCCATGTTCCGTGATATACATGTTGCACACAACATTTCCATGATATACATTTCCAAATTTCCAGTAGTATGTAACAAACTTTATTTTTTTACATATTTCAAATAAAATTGTTTTCTTATCTCCTTTTAAATTTATGTCTTCATACATTTTTATCTTTCACCAGTCTATATGGAAAATGCATTTAAATTTCCAAAAATTTTCTTCCACCATGAACAAATTTGTAGTTTGTTATATACTTTCAAAAAATAAATGGTGCTCTACATGCCAAACGTCATTTACTTATGCCCCATGTTCCGTGATATACATGTTGCACACAACATTCCGTGATATACATTTTGCACCAAACACTTCCGTCATTTACAATTCGACCCCATTTTCCACAATTTTGCTTTCTAACCTCGTTGGCAGGGACTACATTGCCTTGTTAATGTTTATAGTCAACATGTTAAGCACATAAATATTTATATTTAACATGCAAAGCATTTAATGTTTTACATGGAGTTCTTATTGCTCCCCAATGTTTATAAATTTCTTTGATCAATTAAAAAAAAGTTTGTTATGAATAATATCACTTAAAGAACTTTTCTTATATTTTAATTTTTTTAGTTTGTTTTGAATAATATCCCTAAGAAACTTTTCAATATAAAGTTTTTTTTTCACAAGAAATACTTTTCCTATATGAGAATAATTTGACAAATTAGAAAATATTTTTTCACACGAAATACTTTTACTATATGAGAATATTTTGACACATTAAAACAATAAAGTTTTTTTGCACAATAAATACTTTTCTTATATGAGAATAATTTGACGCATTAAAACAAATGCATGTTATTTAAACTATTGAAACCTTTGGAAAAAACATTATAGTTGCATAGTACAAAGATGGACCAAGATGCATAAATAATCCAGTAAAGTAAGAGGAAGTAAAATCCCCTCTTAAACTGTACTTTGATTTGGGACATTTATTGAAATATTGTAATGGAGGACAAAGTAAGGATATAAAGGATGATGTGATGTGTGTGGTAACATTGGACATTCAACGGAAACAAAGTTACAAAGAAAACATTAAGATCAGGCAACATAATACATGGGATTGGGAAGCTTGAATGTCCTGTCCCCAACAGAATATCCAGTCACTGGAGTTCCCTCGGATCCTAAACCCATCTTGCTCAATCTTCAATCTCTTCTCAAACTTATAAACCACAACGCTCTTCTCATAATCTCTCGCCCCCCTACAACAAAAATTGCCCGTTGATCTCACAAACAGATGAACACAACTCTTTGCCATGCATTACCCATCAAAAGTAAACGATGAAAACTCGCAGAGAGACATAAAAGAAAGTAAAGTGGTATATAAATGGGTGGTCACAATGATCACCTAAGGAAAAGTGCCTCCCATGAATCATAACCAGCTCGAACCAGCTCGAACCATATTCCTTTCAGTGCCATTCCTCTGATAGTGGTACCTTCTCATTATTAAGAAGATCTTGAAGCCCAGTTCAAGCAGATGGGCGTATAATCTATGACTCCCTGGCAATACCGGGGCCTCTGCCAGATCCGTCCATATCGTATTAAAATCATCATCATCAATCACCTCTCCGCTGCAAACCAGAGGACACAGAAGAATCATCCACCCGTATATTTGACGACATGAAACAAAAAGAGAGAGGATCACAAGAACAACTGTTAGTTCGTCTTACTTGAACTGGTGGGCTGCGAAATAGTGAAGACTTGAAATGAGGGTCTCGTCCACGTCGAAGATGCACGCGTCCTTCCCATCGCTTTAGAGTTGGAGAGAGTTAGCTGAAGCTTCTACCAAAAGGGCGGATGTTGAAATGAAAGCAAGAGAAAATGCCGAAGAATCATTGGCTAAAGAAGAATCATCAGCTGAAATGCAAATGGTAGAAGAAAAAAGTACATCATTTGTGGAGAGTGTGCTTCAAAAATCAAAGACATCTGAAGCAACTCCCATTGAAGAGAAAGCCGAGGGGGAGGGTAAGGCTGAATAATAGGTTAATGGGTATGGAAGGCGGTGGGAAAATCTGAGGTGGTGGGGAAAATCCTGTTTGATTAGATATGGGAAATCTATTTTGAAGGGCACAAGGAACTACTAAACAACGGAGTGGTATCCCGGTGGATAGAGGAGTGGTATCGAGATGTTAATCTGTTGGACAACGAAGTGGTATCCGGTCAATAGAGTAGAGGTAATCTGCTGGACAATGGAGTGGTATCCGGTCGAAAGAGGAGTGGTATCGGGATGTTAATCCAATGGACAACAAAGGAGGGGGACATGTGGAGAGAAAAGAATGTAAAGGTATTGGTTGACCGGTTTTTGTTGAAAATTTTTGCCTGTTGACAGGTTTACATATAAGGTGGTTTCAAAAGGATGGTTTTCTACAAAACCTATCCATAAAGATGTAATGTCCCCACTTTGGGACATCATCACAGTGCAGAGGGTTATGATGACCAGAGTAGCCAGATGGAGGTCATAGCGAGTACATGGGTATTTGAGAGGCATTTTGGGGTCCCGCTTGCATTGATGATCATATTCCATCATTATGAGCCATTCCACACAGGTTGGCTTTGGTTTCATTGCATTCCGACGATTTCCATGATTTTGACTATTTTGAGCTATAAGTTAATTGAAATCACTGAAGAGGTCATTTTGGGCACATTACTTGGAGCAACCTCTCAATGTAATAGCTCATTGGAATCGGGAGGAGCAACACTATAGGATAGGATGGCTAGAAGTGACTTTCAGTGGCCAGGGAAGCCACAAGGAGAGATAAGGAGATTTTTAGAGGTAAAAAGGTTAATTAATTAATTAATTAAATATTAATAAAATGAAAGTTACTTTGGAGGGACCATGATGCAGGAGCATCTCTCCACGTTAGCCAGCCAGCCAGCCATCCACGTCAGTGAATTCAAATCACGTGTTGAAGAGAGGCGCAACCTCATTTGAAATCTGAATTCAATGTAATTAAATGTCTAAGCTGGTGAGCTGTAGAGTCGTGCCTTTGTGCAGGTGTAGATAAGATCGGCCTTAAATGTTTGTATGGCTGAGATCTAGATCCAGATGCTGGACTAGACAACCCATTCAATGTAATTGAATAGGGTAGGTAGGTTGGAGGGAAGAGCTCTAAGAGCCCCCTCAGGTAAAAGAGATTTTTAGTATCTCATTTTGGTAGTAATTCAAAGCCGAGAGTAAGTTGAGAAGAGAGAAATCTGCAAATAGAAAGCAAAAGAGAGAAGAGCTGAGACCTTGTTACAAGCCGTGCTCAGGAACACATTGTAAATACATGCATTTGCCATATTTAATACAAAGAGCAGTTTTTTCCTGCAATATTCTGTGTTGAATGAATGTCTGTGAGTGTTCCATTGTAGCTGTAGATGTATACTGTAGTTGTGCATTTGTAGGAGTGTGTTTGATTTCAGGTGAAGGTCTTTCAGGCTTCATACCAAGAGGGTGTGACAGAACGCTGCGGGTTCTGATAGCCGTGCACAGAGGTTGCACTTCTGAATTCTGCGGGTTCAGACAAAGACGTGCTGCGGCACAAGAACTGGAATCAACAACTCAGGAGAAGACCTCAAGGTTGCTGAACACCTTGGAGGCAAGGTTGTGTGGGAGAAGACACAGTTGCAGACAAAACTTAGCTGTGATTTCTGTGAAGCTCTGCCAAGTGGGCATTGAGCACAGGCACAGGGTGCTGGTGAAGAACTCTGCTGTGAGTTCAGAAAGGAGAACCAGAATCACTAAGGATTCTGTGAAGCTCTGCCAGGTGGGCATTGAGCCAGTGCAAGGAGTGCACGAAGATAGAACTCTGCTGTGAGTTCAGGAAGAAGAGACAGAATCACTGAAGATTCTGAGAGCTCTGCCAGGTGGGAATTGAGCGGGTGCATAGGTGCACAAGAGGACAGAACTACTGAATGTTCTGTGAGAAGATACTCTGCCAGGAGGGCATTGAGTCAGTGTGCAGACAGGCAAAAAAGAAAAGAGAACTCTTTTGAGTTCTGTGATTTGAAGGAAGAATCCACTGAAGGATCTTCACAGGGTTGCTGAACACCCTGAAAGGTTCAACAAGAGGTTGCTTGAGGCAGAGGATAGCCAGGAGGGCATCCATATTCTCCATCTGCAGGAGAAGAAAGAAAGAAAAAATCCCTTAGGGGTCTAAGCGTGTGAGAAGCTCAAGAGAGATAACACCTGCGTGTGCGTGTGAGGACTCTGCAAGGAGTGCAGTAGTCAAAGAATCCTTTGAGGATTCAGAAGCAAAGCTCAGGAGGAACAACGTTTTTACGCGGGCAGCGAAGCTCAGAGTTGAAGAGTTCGCAGAGAAGAGGAAGGCAAAGGTTGAGGCCTTTGAGGAATTGGAAATTCTCCCAAGGTCCAGGAAGAAGAAGCGCGTAGAAGCTCAGGAGGGAGCACAACCGTCAGATTCGAAAGATCGGTAGTCCCGTGGGCAAATGTTTTTCGACATTTGAAACCCCGAAGTTTCGAGGGGGATCTGGAGCTATTGGTCTCATAGACAATCACGACCGTTGATCAGGCTAAAGGCGGACATGAGTTTCTAGCTGACGTCATGTCAGGAAATCGAGATTCGAGGGATCGCGAATCCTGAGGACGAGTGTATTTGGACATTGGAAAGTCCGAAACCCCGATGGGAGGTATGACTGCGGTCATATAAGGGGAGGTCGCGTGGACCAAAGGTCTAGTCCGGAGGGACCAACGGGAATTGGAGCACATCGGGATTTCAAAGTCCAAAATCCCGAAAGAAGATAAGGCTGCGGTCTTATGAATTCTGGTCATATGGGCCAGGATTCTAGCCAGGAGGGCTAACACGTAAAAGGCGCATCGGTGAAATTGCTCATCGGAGATAGGGGATTCAAGAGGACAGGAACTCTTGATGTCGGGGATCACGAAACCCCGAAACCTGAAATTAAGATCAGGGAAAGAGCACGGTCATGTGCAGAAGGCCGTGCGGGTGAAGAAAGGACCTGTGGATCGGGTTTTCACAGGGATTCCATTGGGAGTCCAAAGAGCCGCTTCGTCTCAGAAGGGAACACTGAGCGATCCTTGAAGACCGGGAGGTTAGGCGTAGATACCCTGCGGGGTATGTAGGAGCGTTCGTTCGGCGCCATCAAGTGGTATCAAAGCCTGATTCTTGTTTGTATATTTCAGGCAAGGGAGGCATAAGAGGTAAAGAGCACTCTGATACACATCAAGTGGTATTAGAGCTTGATTCTTGTCTGTATATTTCAGGCAAGAGAGGCAAGAGATAAAGGGCACTTTGATACGCATCAAGTGGTATCAAAGCCTGATTCTTGTCTGTATATTTTAGGCAAGGGAGGCATAAGAGGAAAATAACACTCTGATACACATCAAGTGGTATAAGAGCCTGATTCTTGTCTGTATATTTTAGGCAAGGGAGGCATAAGAGGAAAAGAGCACTCTGATACACATCAAGTGGTATTAGAGCCTGATTCTTGTCTGTATATTTCAGGAAAGGGAGGCAGGAAGAGGTAAAGAGCACTCTGATACACATCAAGTGGTATCAGAGCTTGAACTCTGTTTGTATATTTCAAGCAGAGGGAGAAGACAGAGCGCTGGAGACTCTGTGATGATTGTTTGCAGGTAGGCGACAATCAAGAAGACAGTCAGGGAGACTATAGGAAGATGAAGCTGGTAACACTCTTAGTGCAGAGTGATAGCAGCAAGTTTGCTAGGAAAGCAGACAAATACAACACCATGGTTACTAAAGGCCATAGGCATGTTGGGAAGAAGAGCAAGGCAGAAAATCTTGCAGAGATGGAGAGAGAGCTCGCTGAATTAAAGGCGGACATAGAAAAGCTCGAACTGTGGATGCGGCAGGATAAGAAGATGGTTAAGGTATGTGAACCAGAAATTGAGAGAAGTCTCAGTGATGGAGAAAATGAATTGGGATCAGCTGGAGATCTCAAGAACTGCCAGGAGGGTAGAAAGGAAATTCCAATTTGCCAGGTGGGCAACGAGCTGAGATCGCTGCGAGATCTCACAGTCTGTCAGGAGGACAGCCAGGGAATTTCACATTGCCTGTTGGGCAATGAGTTGAGATCGCTGCGGGATCTTGAAGACTGGAAGGAGGGCAGCGAAAGCATCTCAGATTGCCAGGTGGGCAGAGATGAGCATTTGAGACTATCTGAAAGTCTCATGGACTCGCAGGAGAGTTCAATTCAGGAAGGAGTGCTGATGAAGACGGGATTAGTTGATCTCATGGTTTGCCAGGAGGGCAGTAGAGACATCCCATATTGCCAGGTGGGCAGGGATGAGCAGGTGAAATTTGATCAGCCCGAGGAGCTGTCTGAGCAGATGAGACTGTCTGAGGGTCTCATAAATTCAGAGGTGAGTTTGGATCAGCATGTGTAGCTGACCGAGGAGGAAGATCAGGATAATATTCTGATGATTGGGGGAATTGGAGTATTCCTACCATTTGCCCAGGAGGAGGCAGAAGTCTGTGTTGTAGATGGTGCAGCAACAACAACAGAACAATCAGTTGTGACTGTCCGGGAAGAATAAGAATTGGAGCAGGTGTTTGAAACTGCCCAAGCAGAAGCAGGCGAAGAGGAAAATGAGCATTCTAAGGAGTGTCTCAACATACTCAGCCGGGAAGCTGAGGAAGCTGTAGCACTGAAGCTGACAGCAGAAGAAGAAGGAGAGGAGAATGAGCGTTTTGAGGAATGGCTCAATGATTTCAGCCAGGGAGCTAAAAAGAAAGAAGCTGTAGCATTGAATCTAGCAGCAAAGGAAGCCAAAGAGCAAGCAGGTAGATTTATCACTCCATGGGAGATGGAGCTAGAAATGCTGGAGGATTGGCTAAACAATCTAGGACCAGCAAGATAACTAACATAAGTTGAGGTGTCAGAGAAGGTGACTGAACAGAAAGTCATTTAGGAGGAGACTACAGAGCTGAAGTTTGCAGCAGAGTGGCAACTTGAGGCCATAGATGAAGATGAAGAAGAAGGCATGAGAGATCATGATGATCTACCCAATTGCAGAAAAAAATTGCAGCTGGGGAGACTGCAAAAACAGGACCAGCCACTGGAGCAGTTGGATGCAGTGATCGAGGAGATCAGAAGGCTGATGTTGAGGTCAACAGAGACTGCCAGCGAGGAGCAGCTGAGTAGAAGGAAGGAAGCAGCAACAACAACAACAACAAGATGGAGCAGATGAGAAGCTCCAGATATTTGTTTGGGATCCAGGAGGATTTCCAACAGCTGAGATGGGAAGCTCATGAGCAGGATCTCATGAATTTTGCAGCTGAGGAGTTTGATGCAGGAGCATCTCTCCACGTCAGCCAGCCAGCCAGCCAGCCACGTCAGTGAATTCAAATCACGTGTTGAAGAGAGGCGCAACCTCATTTGAAATCTGAATTCAATGTAATTAAATGTCTAAGCTGGTGAGCTGTAGAGCCGTGCCTTTGTGCAGGTGTAGATAAGATCGGCCTTAAATGTTTGTATGGCTGATATCTAGATCCAGATGCTGGACTAGACAACCCATTCAATGTAATTGAATAGGGTAGGTAGGTTGGAGGGAAGAGCTCTAAGAGCCCCCTCAGGTAAAAGAGATTTTTAGTATCTCATTTTGGTAGTAAGTCGAAGCCGAGAGTAAGTTGAGAAGAGAGAAATCTGTGAGTAGAGAGCAGAAGAGAGAAGAGCGGAGACCTTGTTACAGGCCGTGCTCAGGAACACATTGTAAATATAGGCATTTGCCATATTTAATACAAAGAGCAGTTTTTTCCTGTAATATTCTTTGTTGAATGAATGTCTGTGAGTGTTCCATTGTAGTTGTAGATGTATACTGTAGTTGTGCATTTGCAGGAGTGTGTTTGATTTCAGGTGAAGGTCTTTGAGACTTCATACCAGGAGGGTGTGACAGAACGCTGCGGGTTCTGATAGGCGTGCACAGAGGTTGCACTTCTGAATTCTACGGGTTCAGACAAAGACATGCTGCGGCACAAGAACTGGAATCAACAACTCAGGAGAAGACCTCAAGGTTGCTGAACACTTTGGAGGCAAGGCTGTGTGGGAGAAGACACAGTTGCAGACATAACTTAGCTGTGAGTTTTGTGAAGCTCTGCCAAGTGGGCATTGGGCAAAGGCACAGGGTGCTGGGGAAGAACTCTGCTGTGAGTTCAGAAAGGAGAACCAGAATCACTAAGGATTCTGTGAAGTTCTGCCAGGTGGGCATTGAGCTAGTGCAAGGAGTGCACAACGATAGAACTCTGCTGTGAGTTCAGGAAGAAGAGACATAATCAATGAAGATTCTGAGAGCTCTACCAGGTGGGCATTGAGCGGGTGCATAGGTACACAAGAGGACATAACTGCTGAATGTTATGTGAGAAGATACTCTTCCAGGAGGGCATTGAGTCAGTGTGCAGACAGGCACAAAAGAGAAGAGAACTCTTTTGAGTTCTGTGATTTGAAGGAAGAATCCACTGAAGGATCTTCACAGGGTTGCTGAACACCCTGAAAGGCTCAGCAAGAGGTTTCTTGAGGCAGAGGATAGCCAAGAGGGCATCCATATTCTCCATCTGCAGGAGAAGAAAGAAAGACAAAATCACTTAGGGGTTTGAGCGTGTGAGAAGCTCAAGAGAGATAGCACCTGCGTGTGCGTGTGAGGAATTTGCAAGGAGTGCAGTAGTCAAAGAATCCTTTGAGGATTCAGAAGCAAAGCTCAGGAGGAACAACGTTTTTACGGGCGCAACGAAGCTCAGAGTTGAAGAGTTTGCAGAGAAGAGGAAGGCAAAGGTTGAGGCCTTTGAGGAATTGGAAATTCTCCCAAGGTCCGGGAAGAAGAAGCGCGTAGAAGCTCAGGAGGGAGCACAGCCGTCGGATCGACCTAGGAGATCTAGATCGGTGGTTTCTACGTCCAGGAAGGAGCAGGAGGAGCACACAGAGGGGGATATCGTCAGTCGTCGGATTTCACTCAGATACCCGTCAGCCGTTGGATCGGGTGAAGGTGCGCAGAGTTTAGCCTACAGAGTAAGCGCACAAGAAGGACAGATTTGAACCATCATATCTTGAGCAAATTACCCGTCAGCCGTCGGATCGAACAGGAGCTGCACGAGGTTTACCATCGGGAGTCACGAGAGCAAAATATCGGGAATTTTCATAGGAAAAGTCCCGGGAGCGATCTGGACCATCCGTTTGTGGAGATGCGTGGCAGAGATCGAGGCGTCAGGAGTTGGGATATCGACATTCCCGTGGACAGGAGATCGGGTAAGTCCACCCTGAAAATCCTGACACAAATCTGGGCCGTCCATCTGAGAGAGGACGCATGTCACGTGATCGTCCATTCCGGAGATCCTGGCACTAGACATCGGGATATCGATGCTCAGGAAATCAGAGTTATTGAGGGTTTCAACCTTCTATTGGAGCGTGACATTCTTCAGATGGAGAGTTTGGCATTCAGATCTGATTGTATTGATCTTCATTTCTTATTCAGCCTTTGGAGACATCTTTTGTATTAGACGGAGCATTTTGTAGCAGCTCTTATCTATTGTCTATCTTCTTGGCCATCTGTTGAGCATTCCAGATCGACATCTTCATTGTAGCATGTTTCTTTATTTTATGAATAAAGAAGAATTGAGATGTTTTGGCTTGTCTATCTTATTGCATATGGTTGAGGTATGTTCCATGGTTATCTCTTTCTGTTATGTGCTGCATACACACATATAAACACATCTAAAAAGTAGATCAACAAAGTGTTTGACGAAATACCACAACCAGGAAAAAGTTTTTAAAAGACACCAAAACAATGATGATCCTTGCATAATGGCTTGGGATCACTACAAAAGATGCCTTCAGCATAACAAGCACACCATTTAATATATCCGTCCTTCATTAAATATAATACGAATAATATGAATTTATCATTTAATAAGACTGCTCACATGTAATACTACGAGTCACAAGTAATACTATGAATAGATATGACCATTTAGTGCTACTGTAAACAAATATATAAAACAAGATGCTTAGAGTAGACCGTCATTTGGGTTGTCCTGCCCAATATCCATGGTTTTTCTCTTGTCTCGTTCTACAAGATACGATTCTCCTAAGTTTCTTTTAGGAAATCTCCTAGAGATGAAGAAAATCACTGTAAGGATTGTTGTTTAAGGATAGTAAAATGTGTATACATAGATGTTCCATGAGGGAAAATATAATTAAGAAAAATAATAGTGGAGTAATGTGAGGAAATTTTGGACAGTACAAGACCTTTGCTTAGATTAATGTGCTTTATTTTTGGCTAGGTATGCAAACTGATTTGAAAACGCTTGTAGAGAAATGCAAAATTTGTCAACATGCAAAAGGGAGGAGTCTAAATGCGGGTTTGTACCAGCCACTACCTATCCCAAGTAAGCCATGGGATTCAGTGAGTACGTACTGTGTGTTAGGATTTCCAATGACACAAAAATGTAATGATTCAATTTATGTTGTGGTTGATAGATTATCTAAAATGGCACATTGTATTGCTTGTACAAAGAAAAGTAATGCAACAAAAATTGCAATTTTTTTCTTTAAAGAGGTGGTAAGACTTTTAGGAAATCTCCTAGGGTTGCGAAGATGAATTCTCCTGTAAAAAAGAACTTGGAGCCTCGTTTCTACAGTTACTCTATCTAACAGAAGGAAAAATTACGGTATGCTATTTATTCATTCACACTCTCTCATACAACTATTTATTCATTCACACTCTCTCATACAACTATAGATTATGTTCAGTTGTGTTCATTTAGAGTTACAAAGAAATGTGTAATCTATTGTTTGCATGCAGCGAAAAAGTTTGTGTACTGGCTGGGAATCGAGGCAGTTTTGTATACACAAAAGCCAGAGCTGATAAACGACATAAGGTCATCTATGTCGTTCAACTGGGGAGGCCCACATTTTTTAAGGGTGACAAATATCCTCTCTTTGACAATGGACTTATCATGGAACTAAGAAACTAAATGGAATACATGAGACTACTCAAGGCGCGGAGGAGTTTCTGACAGAAGTGAAGCTTCTAACCAACGTCCGTCATGCAACCCAATTATGCTAATCTTGATTTTATTCACTTCACTTATGATGCCAATCTGTATATCGCAGAACCCCCAAAGTTATTTGTAGATCATGAAAGAATATAATCACAATCTTGAGACTGCCAGCCCGGGAGTCTCACTGTTAATTTGTATATCGCGGAACTCTGGGTGATGTTTGGAGGACACAGAACAATAGAAGCGTAATTTTGAGCCCGTCAGCCCGGGAAACCGCGATCGAAAAAGTGGCTAAGTATGCAATAAGGACGCCGTCGGTCCGACTCGTGATACAAAAGCATGAGTGTAAATGTGAACCCATGAGTCCGCCAACCCGTGCACCTAGACATTTTCAAAAAAACGACTAAGCAACGCAACCATAAAGCGAAAATAGAGGGGAAAAAGAAATATATTTTTGTTTATCCCTAAAAAAGCATCAAAACAAAAATAACTCTCGCTAAATAATAAATATTCCATTTATTTTTATTTGTATTTGTATTAAAGGGATGATTATTTGTATTAAATATTCATTTTTTAAATATATTTAATTAGTAAAAATAGTAGAACACGAACAAGATTAAGAGAAACTACAATGTTGGGGGTGGGGGGTAATGTAGAGTAAAACATATCTTGATTTGATTCACTTCACTTCTGATGCCAATCATTATATCGCGGAACCCCTGAAACTGTTTTCAGGTCACGAAAGAATATAAGCGCAATCTTGAGACCGCCAACCCAGGAGTTCGGCTTCCATTTTGTATGTCGCGGAATTCCGGGTGCTGTTTGGAGAACATAGAACAATAGAAGCGCAATTTTGAGCCCACCAACCCAGGAACCCGCAATAAAAAAAGTGGCTAAGTATGGAATGAAGAACGCGTTGGTCAGACTCATGGTACAAAAGCATGAGTATAAATGTGAACTTGTGAGTCCTCCAACCCACGCACCTAGACATTTTCAGAAAAAAACAACTAAGCAAAGCAACCAGAAAAAGAAAGTAGAAGGGAAACAAAAATATATTTTTGTTTATCCCTAAAAAACATCAAAATAGAAATAGCTCTCGCTAATAAAAAATATTTCATTTATTTGTATTTGTATTTGTATTAAAGGAATGATTATTTGTAATAAATATTCATTTTTTTTTAAATATATTTAATTAGTAAAAATAGTAGAACATGAACAAGATTAAGAGAAACTACAATGTTGAAAAGTAAATAAAAAGAAAGCACTGATAGAATTTGGTTGTGGCGATGTATTCTTTGACTATGGGATTGCCACAAAATATTTTGCACTTGTCCATGATACAATTAAGCTGAGGATAATCTTGTTCTGCAACTATAAGTTGAGGATAATCTTTCTCGATAAATTAACTTTTAATTAACTCAACAAATTAACTTTTATTTTTTTCGAGCAAATTAACTTTTAGGCAGGGACATAGCCACTGTAGTGGCACTTGTTTTAAAATCCTCTCAGTAGCATTTCATAAGTCTATTTATCTTTTTCCACCATCCATTTGAATTTGAATTCATTTTTCCATATTCTTCTCCTTATTTTAAGATCCTATCATTAGCATTTAAGAGGTTTATTTATCTTTTTCCACTATCCATTTGAATTTGAATTAATTTTTCCATATTCTTCTCCTTATTTTATTTATAGGTGCACTAGTATTAATTTTTAAGTTAATTAAAAGTATTATTTCTTCTATTTCATGTATATTTCTAAATGCATTTATATTTTTAATAACTTTTAAACAAACTAATTTTTTTTAGAATGTGTAATAACCTATATGCTCAATCAATCACTCATGCATTTATTTAATTTTCCCAATTTAAATAAAATGCATATACTAGTTAATTGTTTTTCTCATGTGTGCGTACTAACTATAATTGATACCAAGGGTGCCATGTTTCTCCATGCCCTTCAAGAATTTCCTTTCATTAAGTACCAAGAATGTCATGCTGATGCATGTTATTCATGTTGATGATTTTAGCATCAGACAAGTAGTTCCACACAATTTTAAGTGTGTAGAAGTGTGGAAGTCGTCCAAAGCCTTCAACCTTCACAATTTACTTTAATTAAATGAATTATTAAAGTAAGGTGCTTTAATAAATAAAGTGAGTTTAATTTAATGAAACACAAAGGTTATTTGCATTAGTGAATTAAATGAATCTCAATCATTGATCTCAATTGAGATTGAGATTTAATTTCAATGTGAGATTAGGTTTAGGAAGATTTGGTCAAAACTCAAGATTATAAATGCAAGGCTAGGTGAAGCGAAAGACACTGTTACACATCAAAATTATTCACTTAAATGATGACCCATTGTCGTCATTTCTAGTGTCACAAGTGTCGCAAACATCATACTGTCATATTGCCTATGTCGTGTCTATAATGACATCATAAGGACACTTAAGACACCCTCAAAGACTAGTTTTAGGAAGAGAAATCATTTGATGAAGAGTACAAAGCATTTGCCATGAAGAAAACCACTAAAAAATGATTTTTGGAAGGCAACACTCCCCTACCCACTGCCAGGGAGTGTTGACGCTCCCTAGCCTTCTTTGGGGGAGCGTTGAAATGCTCAGTGCAACCTTTTGGGGCAACACTGCCCTTTCTGAGCGAATTTTGGTTTGTTGAGATAAATCAGGAAATAATCCCCTCAATCTCTGAAGTTGGTTGGATTCGGATCCAAGGTCAAGGCATGATCTTAGGGAAGATCCACAACTGAAGGAGAGGAATCCTCAACTTATCCCAAAGATCTCTCAAGTGGTTAGGTCTCTCCAAGTTTATATAAGGAGGCCTTCTCATGGTGAAAAACATATAGATAAATTGAGAAGCACCTAACTTATGATCTCATAAGGAAGAATATGGAGATAGAGATACCAAACTTATGATCTCATGAGTGGTATTGAGATGGAGACATTGTGAAGCATCTAACTTATGATCTCATAAGGAAGATATCATTGAAGCATCAACATTATGTGTGTGGATTATTTGAGCAAGGGTGTGGACAAAGAGAGCTTGGTGAAGTTGCTGCACCTACATCCATGGTTGTAAGCATCTCACTTTGTTTTCATTAATATAAATCTATGCTTGGCCTGTTTCCTTTAAATTTTGTGTACGTTTCATGAACTTGTTTCTTTTATAGATCCATTATGAAGATAATCATGGTAGAGTAGGAAGTATGTCTCGTTGTTGTTGCTCATTGTATTGCAGGACCTTCTGAAGAACTTGGAGATCAATATCAGTCTGGATCGAACAAGGACAAACGTCAGTGAAAGGTATTTACCCTTCTTCCTTCTTCTTCTTTGAATAGTTTAACTTCATGCAAAGGAAAGTCAGTGTCCACAATAACACTTTTCTGTCTTGGTCATAGGGGTATAGTATGTAAGAGGAAATCCACTTGTCCGTAGGGGGATTCTCCTGTAACAGACACAATGAAAACTTAGTGATAGTGGTAAGTCATGAAGGACAATGATTCAAGGAGATCTCAACAAAGGTGAAAAACTTTCATCTAGAGATCAAGTCCAAAGGAGGAAAGTGCAGGTAGTGCAACAAGGTGAAGAAATTAAGCAACCGACAAATTTTGTGGAGGTCGTACTAATAAGGCAGAGGCCATACAAATTTTGTGGATGGACGTACAACCAAGAGAGGGCCGTACAACAACAGATCCAGCGCTGCAGTAGACCGTATAGCCATATTGGGCCCTATAGATGCAACAACAGATTTTCCAATGTACGAATGGGTCGTACAACTACGACAACAGAGATTGCATGGTCATACAGTCGCAATTGCAGGTCATACAATAGGTTGTACATCATCCCAATGACAACAAGAACAAAGGACTTTCTTAAGGGACAATTTTTTTATGATTGTTGTAATTTGTGTTTTCCTTAGTGGGGCATTTTCCTCGTAAGGGAGCCCTTGTAAGCTTTGATATTATTTAATGAAAATTTGATTTGAAGGGAAAAAAATATCTATGTGCATGTGTGAGATTTGATTTCCAAATTGCTTCCACTGTTTAAATTATTTATAGTCAGTATCTTTTATTTTGTGAGTTGTAATTTTATTTTTAGCAAGAAAATCACAAGGTAATAATTTATCTAGGTTCCGGGAATACATATTTTAACATGGTATCAGATCTTGCACTCTGAGAAGGAGATTTTTTTTAGATACACAATAGTTTGTTGCAACATATATGTCAGATCTAGAAAGAGATCTATGTAGATCTATAAACTAGCCATGAAATTTGTGTGGGTGCTTGAAGGAATAAGTACATGATAATTGTTTTTGTTTCGATCTAGAAAGTACAATAGCTAGTCTCAGGTTTGAAGACAGCTTGGATGGAGCATCTAACTTCCTATCCTAGAAGGTAAGGGTAACCTTGCTGTTGAAGGAACATAACCTTTCAGAGATTGTAGAAATGTTTGTTCCTATACCGACAAATGCAACTCTATAGGAAACTCATGAGAAGAAGGACATCAAAGCCCAAAGAGTGATCATGGATGTCATGAATGATCATTTCTTCCCTCACTTGGTAGAGAAGCAATCGGCTAGAAAGATGTTCAAAGCTCTAGTGGATTTGTTCTAGAGTGACAACAAGAACATGGAGACGATCTTGAGGACCAAGATTGAATCCATATAGATGTATATATCTGACAATGTTACCAGGCACTTCATCAGGATCACCCAGACATGTGATCATCTTGCAACTATTGGGGAGAAAGTGGATGATGTAGAACTTGTAAATGTGGCATTGAATGGTTCCATCCATTCACGAGAACCATTTGTCAAGGGAGTATGTGCTCGCGAGAAACTTCCTAATTGGGAGAGGATTTGGGATGATTTCACCCAGGAAGAGACTCAGGAGGAGTCTAAAGCTAGTAGGTAGGGAGATGGAGAGGAGAACCTAGCCCCAATCAGCTAGGCCAAGAAGGGAAAAGGAAAGGGTTCTAAGGGTAAATTGTGAGGGGGAAACCTCATAGTTGGGGAAGAAGAAGGACTTGAGTAAGATTAAGTGCTTCGCATGCCACAAGAGTGGTCATTATGCATGTCGATGTTTGGAGAAGAAGAAGGGGCATGGGAAATCACAACATGTAGCAACATCAACAAAAAATTAGTTGGATGAGTTTGTTGCGAACTTTGAGAAAAACTTCTCACTAGTCTCCTGCCTTTCCTCGAGCACAAAAATCAGGAGTGTGTGGTACTTGGACAATTATGCATCGTGTCACATGAAATAAGCATGGGATATATTTAGCATTTTAATGGAGAAGGACTCATGGATCCATGTGGAACTTGGTGATGATGCCAAGTATGTAGTGAAGGAGGAGAGAAAAATATTGTCCCAACTTGAGTTTGGTGGTTTGTTTGAGGCCCAAGATGTGTTATATGTATTTGGACCGAAGAATAATTCGCTATTAGTATAATTTATGGAGGACAAGGGCTTTTTCATCATGTTCAAGAAAGGGAAAGTACTCATACGTATAGAAGGAGCTAGTTATGACACAACAATGAGCATTGGGATTAGAGAGGGAAATTTATACAGTTTACAGGGTGAACGTGTTTGAGCCTTGGCACATGAAAGTGACAACCTATGTGAATTATGGCACATGAGGATGGAACACCCGCACTACAGGGCATTGCCGATTATGAGGGAGATTGTCATTGGTCTCCCAGATTTCAGTATTGAGCAGCAGGGTGTGTGTAGAGGGTGTGCATTTGGAAAGAATGATAAGACTGCTTTTCCAAGCAACGAGAGTAGGTCCAAGGGGGTCTTGGATCTTATACATTCATATGTGAGTGGAGAGATGTTAATGGAATTAGTGCAGGGAACACTATATTATGTAATGTTCATTGACAGATTTCACAGGAAAACCTTGATCTTCTTTATGAAAACCAATGACGAGGTATTCAATCGGTTTTCGGAGTTTAAGGCCTAGGTGGAGAACCAGACAGGGAAGATGATCATGGTCTTGAGGTCAGATAATGGGGGTGAGTATAGCTCCAATGACTTCAAGGATTTCTACAAGGAGGCATGGATCAAAAGGGAGTTGAAAGTCTCATACAACCCTATCACACATGCCCAAACCCATAAGTACCTTTTAAGAGATGGGATTTTAAATTTTTACTTATTCTAACGATATTAAATCTTCTCTATCAAAAATCCATCATTTCTTCTACTCGTAAAGAGCTTCTCAATGATGGTAAGTTCGCTCAAAATTGAGCTCTAGAACAAAAGTTATGATGTTCTGAAGTTCTCGGGTTTACATAGGAAAAATCTCTCTTACTTCCATGTGGCATCCACATGACATCTCGTAGTCCACACCAACTAACATGGAGACACCCTGGTCCTGACCTGGCACTAGCCTAGCTTGCCATGATATAACTTTAGTCCACACAAGCCTACATCCATCGTTGCTCAAACCTTCTCCTGGTGCACTCTTCACTTACCTCCGACGTATATGGTATTGAGGAATTATCCCTCTTGATACCATCCATTCAGAGTTTGAGTAGTTCATGCAGTCTCACTACCCTGAACCCAAGGTATTGAGGAATATTCCTTTCCCCTCAATGGACGATCTTGGTGCAATCAAAATCTTTCGACCGACAGTTAAGATCCATTTAGAACCTAAGGCTTACCTATCCTACTGGACCCCACTCAACTCGTCAGCCAATTAAATATCGACACACATCATCACATTGATGTTCTTAGTCAACATCAACTCACCCTTCTCTCTCGATTTGCTAAGTGGGACCCGCGATAACTAATGATTGAGATTGAGATTCGTTTATCACCTAGGTCATTGCTGTCATAATGCACCTGTCTCTTGACGTGGCATGTGGCTCATTATCCTCTCGACATGTTGACCCATCACGACTCGCCATGTTACCATAGGGTGTTTAGGCTCGCTCTGCCAGAAAATGACATTTGTCCCTCTCCTATAACCGATTAAAATACTTGATCAATATTTCTTAAAATACCACTCGTTGGTATTCAATTACTTAAATCTCATTAGGGATAATCATTCTCTACAAACTAATTAACCCCGTAAACACATTTTTACTTTACCTAATAAATCACTTAAGTACCATTACTATAATGATTATCTTAGAAGATAATTAATTTTGTTATAACATAATCCATATTATGTTCTAATATAATTATTAGACTATAACATACTTAGGGCTTTAATCCTTTATTTATGTATTAATCTAGGAATTTGCCTTATGTAATTTAAACACACACACACACACACACACACACACACACACACACACACACACACACACACATATATAAGGTATTTAATATTATATATTATTCCAAAAACCCTCACGTGCATTATTATAAATTTTATAATCTCATGATAATTCAAGGGATCATATTTGGAGTCTTTCAGAGTAAATATTATACCAACTCGGGCTATTATTTAATATACTATATCATTTTAGGTAATTAAACCTCCTTGACGTGCAATGTTAAACATTTATAATCTTATAACATTATAATACTATTAAATATACGTGGGACCCTCTTTCTATTCACGTCATCGCTTCGACAACTTCGTTACTCATTCAAATACTCCCTTCCACCCGCTCTGAATGGTCAACTCCGAACAGACTTTGCTCTGAAAACATGTGCGTACCTCCTGTTTTTCCGACAACCAATCACAAAAAGGGATTATTTTAATATTATTTAATATAGGTGGGGTCTTATACTTCCGAGGCTTTCAGACTTTGTTCAAATGCGCTTTCCCCATCATTCTGAGTGGTTGACTCTGAATGGACTTCACTCTTAAAACATGTGTGCTCCCTTCATTACTCCAATGGCCAATCATGAAGGAGAACATATTATATTATAATTTACTTAAAGTCTCATATGCTTAGGCCATTGCTTCGACGACTTCATACTTCGTACAATCATGCCATTCCTTTTACTCTAAACGATCAACTCTGAAATCCAATCATGAGCGGGCATAAGTTAATGTTTTAATATTGTATTGTTTAGACTCCATTGACCATCACATTATGAACCTTGGCTCTCTTCTATGTATTCCAATGGAATGGAAATTGTAATAAAAATAAATACTTAATTATTCACATATTCATGTGTTGAGAAATTACGAGGATTTACATAACTCTGGGTATTTAAATGCTAAAAAAAAAACACTAAATATATAATTACTTTAAGAGCACCGAGCTACCTGTGCAAAGTATGTATTTTAGGAAATAGGAAACACCTTAGCACAATGAAAATTTCCTTACACAGGGGAAAGATTTCAAATCTCCAAGATTCACGCCCCTGGAAAATAGTTTCTAGTTTGTAAACACGATAGTTTACAATCTTATGATTCAAATATTAGGATGGTAAATTATAAATTTTACCAATATTTACCATTTGTTCACTTTTGCCCAGAAAACATAGGATTTGCACATTTTCATGTATAAATTTATGTTATTTATTTGCTTACTTTGTTTTCCAAGATATTTTCATATCTTGGAAGTGAAAATCCTCCCTCGTAAAACTTTGTGTTTACCAAAATTTACCAATTTTCTAATTACAAGAATTTATTTACTAATTTTAAGGGATTAACTATTATTCCCAAATCTTTCCCTTTGGACATCAATTTTACTATGTAACTCCAAGTAAAATTGGTTTCTTACCAAATTCAAAGGGAATTTAATTATCCACAATATATCAATTTCTAAATTTCATTTTTATTTCAAATTTATAAATTTAAAGTGCATTCTCATTCTTTTCCTAATGTTGTGTTTGTGAAAATACTTTGTCTCTTCTCTAATGTGTGGCTTTCTCTCTTATTTTGAAACAAGGGTATGATCCTCCTTCAAGTTCTAAGTCTAGTAGATTTTCCAGACCAACAAAGAGGCCAAAGTCTTATGCCCAACCTTCAGGTTTCTAACATAAAACTACACTTTCATAATTACCAAGTTGACTTGTGATGACTATGGTGGCTAGAATTTACTAATATTTGAGGATTAGTTCATATAGACTACTACAGGTGATCAACCAACATTCTGATCCAAATTTGATTTAGAACCCATTACTAACAACTTTATTTTTCTAAACAGGGACATGCAAAAAACCAATGATGAAATATGGTTTCCAAAACTTTACTTCAAATTTTCGAGCCAGTCAGGTAGTTAGAGTCACAAATTTTATCATTTAAACATGATACATGATAATAGTTTCAACATTCATCTAGCACTTGAAATCCGTATTATAAAATAAACCAGTCAAGACAATACAAAACTCATAAAACACTTGTCTAAAAACTTGAAGTTAGTTAGAAACTGCTGAAGGGTGTTCCATTTTCCACCCAACCATAGGCACAATTTCTCTTGGTGTATTACTCAACTAGCCAACCCCTAGTTAGATCATGATGCCATGAGAGAGAGAAGTTCGTCTTTTTCTCAACAACAACAAGTGACAAATGTTACTCTCCTTCTCCCACAATAACCTGGCATTCTAGTTTTCTATCCACCAAGCAAGGGAGTCTGCTATGATTTCTCTCTCAATCAGTCAAATTCTTTGCAGCTTCATTTATCAAATTGATTAGAAAACACTGCCCATTCCTGCACCTAGAACAATTTGTTTTCTTAGTTCTCTTCAGAATCAAAGAGCCTCACATGCTCCATCTCTTTAGAAATGGTCACCAGACCCATTAGTGTGTATTCTCTCTTCTCTGCCCACAATTTTCCTTTCTTTTCTTTCCTTATACAACAAGATTTTGTGGGTCCATTTCCAAAATCGTGGGTCAGATCAAGAAGTTTCCAGACAGGGTACTCTGCCCATCTCCTCATTGACTCTTGATGAAGACTTCCCAACCACCAACTTGACTGGTAATTAAATTCTCTGGGATAGAGGACTATTCTAGGTCTGAGTAATTTAATTATAGCAGAGTACTGGCTTGGCATGGGTCATCTCAACCATTACTAGTTCCCCTCACCCTTCCCTCTCATGAATCATAATTTGTATTGGCAATGCCTTCAACAATTATGCAACAATTCCCAGTTTATTCAACAACAAAAATATTGACATTACCTTTTGTAGCAAAGGTTCATCATTTCCAACATCCACACATACCCAATCTACCCATAGTGTTTTAGCAAAATAAAGTTATATTTACAAGTTGGGGGAAACAAGGGTGTTACAATCCCCTCCCACTTAAAGGAACATCGTCCTCGGTGTTCTTTGCATCTTAGCAACACCAGTCATGTCTTCTTCTTTTAGTTGCTTCAACAATGTTGTTACTCTTTCTTGGTATGGTCCTTTCCAGACTCTTGGCCTTTGTCACATGCCTACAATAATTTCAAACAATAAGCATATTAATCAAAATTTCATGCAAAAACATTTTATTGTTGTTCAAAATGCAAGAGGTGTATTCACATCGAGTTGGTTGTCTTACTAACTTGGCCCACTGTTTCCTCGACATACCCATTGTGTGCATGATCCCAACCAATAATTTACAAGAATTATCAAAGTCTCCTCTTCCCTGGGGTCACTCACCCTCCAAGCCCAGGCTCATGCATCCCCTTCTCTGCTATATGGTACCTCGAGTGATCCATCTTTCCTTGCCAAGGCTTTCTTGCACAAGAAGATTTTCTGAGACTTCACAGAGTCTTACAATCAAGGCATCTCTCTAAATTTCTCTACCGAGGCATCCCTCCCACTTGTGTTACCACAACACAACATCTTCTATGGAGATCATGGATTATCACATGGTTCTCATTGTTGAAATAATGTAACTGCGAAGAGTATTCTTATTCTTATTGTTATTTTATTGATTGGATTAATCCCCATTGTGGATTAATCATGTCGGTAAATGTATTAGGACCAAATCCCCTTTTGCGGATTGGTCATCGGACAATTGTAATAGGCGGAATAAGAAGTCGGCCCCAATAGTTATTATTGAGACCCAAAATTAAATTAAAGGTGGGTTTACCCACCCAGAGTGAGAGGTCGGCCTTGCCAGTGAAACCCTTTCACACATGCCAGTCTTGTATATATAGGGAGGCTAGTGCATCACTTTATCACACACTCACTTGCTCATTCTCTTATGAGGCAAGTTGGAATTACTAGTTGGAGAGAGGGAGAAGAGTGGCACATCTTTTGGAGAGGACTATCTGTATTGGTTTGAGTTATCTCTTGAACATTGTATTGGCAATTTATGATAAGGAAGTTTTTGCTGGGTTTGCTTCCCCTAAAGGGTTTCCCAGGATAAATGTTGTGTCTTTTGTGAATGTGTATTTCTCAGTGATCTTGTTCTTATGTTGCTCTTATCTATTGAAATGAAAAGAACTATAATAATGGCATAAAAATTAACATGGTATCAGAGCCAACCTGAAGGAAGCATATTTCGCAAGAGGAAAAACATCACTGTTACCGTACCCAAAAATTAGGGTTTTGCAAAAGTGAATCTTTTAAGCTCCCTAACCACCTAGAAAGTTGCGCCCTCCCCTGAGGATCAATTTGGCACATAGAGTGCACCTTTTCAGTGGCTGGATTTTCCACAAAGTGAAACCCTAGTTTCACAAAAGTACCAGAAGTACCAAAAAACCTTTACCAGAGGTACCAGAAGTACCAGTCCAAAAATCCGCAGATCAGATTTGAAGGGGTAAAAATTGGATTTTCTCAGATCCAAGGACACCAGGCTACTCGCCTCAGCCAAGCACACCTCCTGGTAAGGTCAAAATTTGATTTTAAGCATTTTCAATTTTTGGTCATTTTCGTAGCCTCAAGTACAAGATGTCTGCAAGCACAAAGCTTGTTGAGAAACTAGAAGGCATAGACAACTTCCGTTCCTGGAAGTATAGGATTGGTCTGATCCTTGCAGAGAATGACCTAGCAAAATTCATCAAAGAAGAAGTGGAGGAACCTGAAGATGCCATAGAGAAAGCGAAGCATCATAAGGACTCAATCAAGGCTCAAAGAATCATTGCAGATTCAATCAAAGACCACCTGATCCCGTATGTATCGTTCAAGAAAACTCTGAAGGAGATGTTTGACGCTCTAAGCAAACTATATGAAGGAAAGAACATCAATCGAAAGATGAATCTAAGATCTCAATTGAAGAATACCAAGATGCAGAACGGAGAAATGATTCAAGAATATTTCTCCCGAATCTCATAAATTAAATAACAGTTAAAAGCGATTGGAGACACCATCGACGAAGATGAATTTGTAATAACAACCCTAAATGGTCACACAAGACCTTGGGATGCTTTCATCCAGTCGGCATGTGACAGAAAGGAGAAACTACAGTTTGAGAGCTTATGGAAAGAATGCATCCAAGAAGAGACAAGGGTAGCCAACTGTGAAGCACTACTAGCAAGGGATGATGATCAAGCCCTAGCTACTCATACAAAAGGAGGAAGGAAGAAACCCTACTTCGAAAGGGAATCTCATAGAGAACCTCAACCATCAAACAAATTCAACAACCAAGAATCTCACCCAAGAAATTTTCATAAGAAAGGACAATGCAAGGGATGAGATATCTCATCTATACAATGCTATCATTGTGATAAGATGGGACACAAGGCGAATAATTGTCCAGTTAGAAGAGAAGAATACAAGAGGAAGCACAAAAGGCAACATGCTCACATAGCCTAAGAAGAAGAGCCACCTATGAAGATGATTAAGGACCATATCTTGATCTCAGCTCTCTCAGGATCTGTATCACCTGGAGAGGACACATGTCTCATTGATAGCGGTGCATCAAAACATATGACGGGTAAGAAAAATACTCTCTCTTGTATTTCAGA
>JZKD02S1663281.1:69658-83034 GCA_000966675.3 Picea glauca
GTCTCCTTGGGGATCACTRWRTCTTCACTCCCCYTRRRGWYMACTCCAACATATGGGAAATCCTCTATAACCACGAGCCTTMTCCAYTACCATGYGAAKAAATTAGTGGTAAAGAAAAAGACYGAGGGTTCATTCCCCAACYTAGGTGAAAGACTCGTCCACCGCTCCATACAGGGCTCGRTCGYAGGGCKTRCTATCAATGCAACCYGYGGTTGCATCTGTGAAAMTCGCTCTAGAAAGAATGAAACCAAGAAGGATCTGTATCCAAATTGTTTATACCTTCACGTTGGACATTTAGATATCTKCTCTTTGATGTTCCTCAAGAACCCTGCACTCCATTTAAAAATCYYGGGCTCCAAACAATGAATAACATATGATATCTGAGACTTGGAAGTAAGGAGGGAAMTGGTGMTTCCTGCCATTTTTGTGATAGCGAGGAGAATGGATCRTAGAGGTAGGTCCATCACRTSTTTAATRACAATCCTTCCCCCTACCAAGCRTGACCTYGGTACACAATACTGGGTAACATATGCCTYTGTCAGCTGTGGAGTAGACCGACGTCYAGAGAAAATAATGGGTGCTCCCCTCTTCGAGAGCCCCTTCAGGAAATAYAGGTCGTAAATGTCGATCTCAAGCATGTGAGATCCTATCAKGAATKCTTKCTCATCGTTATCCCATAACCCGATCAGATACTCAAGTAAAATGACTTATTTTCTCATATTTTGTAGCTTGAAGTACTTTAGCAAACCACAATTTCRTAGAGATTCTCTCACTTGAGGATCTTGTAATGAAACCATATCATGGAATTCATRTTCTTTTTCCTTCCATTCAATCATGTTGGCTAGTGCAAACTTGAAAATTCACAAAAGAATCACATTAGCAAGGTTTMAAGAYGAGGAATTGCTTTTTCAYAGGCTCAAAACCATTTTTTTTAAAACTTTTGYGCCCAACGCTCTCTGGAAAGAAARAGCAGAGCGCTAGCRCTCCCCTAGAAGACATACCAGGGCACTGAAATCTCGAACATCGTCCCCCTCRATTACTTAAGGGAGCGTAGATCTTGTTCGTCACTCTAGGGMTTTCCAAGGAGCTCAACCTCATGAAATAAAGGMTGGAATTAAACAAAAAGACATGCAAATGAATGAGAAAKACYAGAGTACCAACCTAATCTAGAYGAAATCASAAATGGTYGCATGTAGCTCCCRCAGTCAACGTMRAAAAATCACTCCAAATAGGGRAAAAATSAAAGAAAAAATTYAAATGGTAAAACAAAAGGTGAGAATGAGTTGTTTTTTCCCTAATTGATTTTTAATATGTCCAAATTAAGTCATTTACACCCCCTTTTTTCACATTTATAATATTTTATTTTTGAGTTTTTCTAAATTATTGTCGATTTTTAAAGAAACTACTGACATTTTTTCCCAGAATAACTTGATTATGTAAGAAATTATGAAGCATAGATTTTTTTGATGGCCTTGTGATGTTATTGAGCAAACTTCGTCATACTTTGAGCTCAATAAAATATGAAGAGACGTCTGTTGGGCGGTAGATTACCCCTTTTTCGGTCCTAAAAGACTATCTGCAAAAAATGAACACTCTAGTCAATCTCGGCTAGAAGAGTTCTCTATCGTATCATTTTATACTTTTTTGGACCTCGGAGACTAAAATCACAAAAAATGACAACCTCAAAGTCTTCTTTAAGTTATTTCAAACTCCCTAAACCGAGTTTTCCTTCTCTGGACTTGAAAAATTACACACTGAAGGGCCCATCTGGGGAGGAACCCTTACTTCTTCCAACTCTATAAATAAAGGAAAAGGAACTTCCCAAAGGTAAGTTATATCGAGCATGTGTTACCCTCCTCGAGCTCATTAAACAAAAAAAAGGTACTCATCTATACGGATGGGGGAAAAATTGAAGGAAGTGGGTCAAGTTTATTGAGATATTTTAAGGAAGCTCTTATGGTTGCCCTTGAACATGGCACTTGTTTTCACTTTACCATACACTTGGATAATCCATTAAGCCTCTACGTTGAACCAATCCTATGAGTCTTTCTACTCCTTTGGCCCATCCAAAGAATGCCTCAACACTCACTGCATTATGTTTTGGTCCACTCTAAGTCTATGCTGCCAAGTCTTATGTCATGCCTCAATGTTCAAGGGAAGTATTTGACTAAAAATTCATCCATCTACAATGTTACCAGTTCCCATACCCGTGTCAGCCCATTTTCATATACTATATCTTATTACCTTCTGTGATGAGTTTCATGTCGATTGATGGGGGATACATCAATGCCCTCCTTTGATGAGTCTTTTCCTGTCGACTTCAACAAATTATCCAGGAAATAGACTTTGGAACCCATTAGTACCTTGGGACCTGCATGCCTCAATGACAGACCTCACATTCAACAGTGGGTATGCACCAATGACCCCTGATTGACTAATTCCACGAATGTTCGACTTCAACTTATTTTTCACATTCACTGGATTGTACTTTAAAATTACCTTGGGAATCATCGACATCAATGGTGATTTATCTCACACTTGTTAATGATATACCTCAATGAGAGGTAATCAAGTGGTTTCTGTCATGTTCGACATCAAATCATCTATTCACATGGACATAATCATATTGTTATAAGATCAGGACGAAGACCCTGGGTTGAGTATTCATCTGCATATACACTTTACCAAGGTTTCAATGGAGATTATCTGACTGATATACATGTTTTAACATAGATCCACTTTGAATTGGTCTGTGGCTATGTTCTTATCACATGGTAGGTCCACTGTGTATTCTTTCATGGCTGCGATCAAGTAAATTTAAAGAGAGATGGATCCACATTGTATCTTTGGTGGCTATCTCCTTAGTCAATATCATTAGGGATCCACAGTGTATTTATTGGCGACCATGCTTTGAGTCATTTTTATTTCGAGCATAGGTATGCCTGCCTCGAGATTGGAACACATATTAACATTGTTTGATGGTTGTCTGTAGCTTCTACTAGGTTCTCCAACTCCATACCCTTGAAGAATCTACAAAGTGTTTCGGTCATCAACATTCCTTTTCTGAATTCACACTTAGGGGGGAAATATGTTACACATCAAAATTCCTCACTTCAATAATGTCACATTTTCATTGTCGCAAATGTCATAAGTCTCACACTTTTTGTCACAAGTGTCATAAGTGTCGCATCTCGAACGACACCATGAAAACACTTGCTACAACCCCTAAAACATGTTAGAGGAAGAAGCCCCATCAGATCATAGTTAGAACAAGTGTTTTTACTAGGGAATTACTCATCTTGGTAAATTTTTGGAAGATCAACGCTCCCCTACTCATACAAAGGGAGCGCTAACACTCCTTTTCCATCTCAGGGGGAGTGTTGCAATGCTCTATTGCCTATTTTAAGGGAGCACTAAGTTGGTTGAGGAAATCTTGGAAGAAATCCCACTTTCCTCTAAAGACAACTATGGATGGATTGGGTTAGTTTGGCTTGAATATAACTCTAGGGTTGTATCTAAGGAATATATCACAACTATTGGAGCCATATCCTCAACTAATTCCAAATATACTCAAGGTAGTTGAGCCTCTCAAAGCCGATAAATGGAGGCATTCCCATTGTGAAAAGGAGGAGAAAATCAACAAAGCATTGCTATTTTGATTGTGGATATTTTGAGCAAGGGTTGGACGAGGATGACTTAGAGAGGCTATTGCAACATCATTTGAAGATTGTAAGTTTCCTTTTGAAGTTATCATCTAATATACTTGGCCTATTTCCTTCAAGTATGTGGTTTCATGTGCTTGTCTCTGTTTAATTTGATTTGCATAGATGAATTTGCTTTGCCTAATCCATTACAGTAGAAGGAAGTCACTTGTTTCTTATTGTTCATTGTATGTGTTGATTTGTGCCAGAAGTTGGATCAAGTTTGTGGATATGAGCAACTAGGAAAAACATCGTAAACAAAGTATGTCCAAATTTACCTTCTCCTCTCTTTTTCAATAAGCAAAATGAGTTTATAGGAATGGTAGTGTCCAAATGATTGTTTATGTCTTGGTACAGGGGTCAGTAATCCAAGGGAAAGTTCACCTGTCCACAGGGGAATATTTCCGTAAAACTTGGGTAGCAATGTCATACAATATCCAATCAAAATTATTTGCATATCAGTAAGATAATAAAATACTTTAGAGGGGATTCTTACCAAATCCCTTCATACCTTATGCCACACAGGCATGAACATTTTTATACATGTTTTGGCTGCCAACACCCTTTTTTTTGTTTTTTACCTCATCAGTGTTGCTCCGTGGGGTTCCCAAAGTTCCTTCAACAATCTTTCAACATCAAACTTCTTGAATTTATCCTTTACCAGAGGTCTTCTACCATTGGCAGATGTCCTTTCCCAAAAAATCCAATTATTTCCTACACAAAACATGCATTGTCACATTCAAAATTATGTCAGTTGTCATGTTAACTAAAATGTATGTATTTAAATCAGTAAAACATTTTTCAGATATGCCCGAACATATTTGTATGCATTGTATCCTTAATGTTTTCATGAGTGCAAACATATTCAAATCTCTAGTCGTCTCTACAGTCACACACCTATCACCATTCTTATGCTAAAAAACTCACACACAACAACATATCAACTTCTCATCCCAGAGAAACACAATACACAAGAAGGAAAAGAGTTACGAGACTCTTCCCTCTTTTCCAACTCCCCCTACACAGTCTGGAACTTTCAGTTTAGGTGATTTATTTCCAATGCCTCACTACCTTTGCTTGACATGGCTTAACTAATCCTATTCATTTAAACATACTTATTTGTTTATTATTCTTGGCTTTCACAACTGTTCCATTTTGATGTTTATAACTCTATTAAGCAACTCAAAGTTTTTAGGGTGAGGGAAGTGTTTCTCCTTCCCTCCTGTTTTTCTTAAGCAATATGTCTCTCTTGGGATTTGTCTGCTGTATTCCTTGAGTAGTTTCAACCAAGTTCATATTGACCTTTCCTGGATATAAACAACATATTCACCACAACAAAATTTAGTTCACAAATTAATCATGAATCAATGCAATTTCACACATTTACCGAATTAGATTGGTCAACATTCATTCACATATCTTTTACTCATGTATGATATTTTAAAATGTAATCTAGGATTCTTGTTGAAATGGACTTTGTAGTCCATTGTCTAATTTTACAACAGTCATTAAGAGTACGACTTTGGTTTCCTAATAGATTTCTCACACAGTTCCTCCACATGGAACTTCTTCAACATGCAACTCTCTTGTTGGTCATCCGTTATTACTTAAATTGATATCTAGTCTTGAGTCAGCCTTATCTTCATCGCTTCAGAGTTCTACCCAATATTCCATAGAGAATATAAACATGCATTCTCCTAATGCATCCTTAGTATACATTCAATCATGTATCTTTATGTCACTAGCTCACTTTCAAGATGTGGTTTTATGGATTTAACCACACACATTGGCATGTTGTTGCATATACTATAGGTAAGTCATTCTAACTCATGAGCGTTCACAATCACTCTCATGTAGTCCTGAAAGGCATAATCATGTTTCCTCCTATCATGACAATAGAGCATTCTTGCTCATTTATTCTTTCAACAATTTACTCTAGCTTTTCCCGAGGAAATGGGACACATCCTCCTCAAGTTATTATGCTGTCGATATAATTAAACTCTCCAACATAGGGTTAATCGTGCATCCATGGCATTTCTAATATATGACAAGTACACATATTTCCGTGCAACCTACTTGATCAGGTAGTCATATTATACTTTTAAGGATGTATACATATATTTGTATATATGTAGGTTCATCACTTGCACCTTTTTACCTCATTCATTAACATTGATATTTTAGTTTTAATATCAATGTTCTTTAGTGAGATCTTACAATCAATCATATGATTAGTCTCACAGTCATAATTCATACCGATGTTGCCCTCTCTACATGGTAACAACTAGCAAGGGCCACTTTTTCCCTTTCTACTGTAAAAACCTTCCATAAATTAGAATTCAGATGGGTAGTTACTATATTACCCAAGGCATTAAGATAACCACTTATAGTCTCTTCTTCATGGCTCAATTCATTCTTGGTCAACAGATCTCTACAAGGGAATCTTTTCCTAAACTCTTTTTTTTTTTTTTCTATCTAAGTATACCAAGCCATATCCATATGGTTACCATCTACCTATGGATGGCAATATTACCTATTGGTCATCTAAAGGTGTTTTGGCACCTCCTTAATCAGACCTTGTATCGGTCTCTCATTAATCCTTACAATCCTATCTTAATAAGGTAATAGGTCACAAAATTATCAACATTTCATTGTTGGTGTTAACTCTTGCTGACATCAGGTCATTCTCATCTAAAAGGTTCATTAGTAGACCATACCTTACAACCCACCATAGGTTATAATATGTCTAATTTGCATGTTCAATCTTTTTTTTTTTAGTTTTTCCATATGCATTCTAGCATATCCTTATGCACCAATCATTTCACCTATGCTTGCAATGCAGACATATTCCACTTGCTTACCTCTTGCATAGACACACCCTTAAGTTATTAGGGATATACACTCCCTTAGCACAACCATGAGCTCATGAAATTTCTCATATCACTTTACTTCTTTCATGAAGGTTATTCTCAGTCCATAGGGATCCTTTTTACTTTGCTAAAGGGGATTATCCCAATAACAAGTTTCAATTATGACAAGTCAAGTAATCTGACCTCACATATTTCCATAAGGTCTCTAAACATAGGGAATTATACTAAAAAGGCCTAATATCTTACTTAAGTAGCGATTGTAATTTCCATAGGCTTCATTAGCCCACAATTGTAGGCAACCTTGCAACCTATTCCGTCCATTCTCTCCCTAGACTCAAGTATCCCTATAACAGGTTTCTACCATTCACATCCAATTCTTGCTACTAGTACCTATCAATATAATCCCACTCCTATAGGAGTGATTATCATTCTACTAAAGCAACACTATGATTCTTTCGTTGCAATTCAACATGATTCGATTTTTTGTTGTTGTTGTTGAGTGAATTCCCAACAAAATTTTCAATCTGCAATCCTTCTCCTAAAGGAGCTTATGCAGATAGTCTCCTTGAGGCATAAAACACTATCAACATGACCATCTTATCCTTTATAACCTAGTCTCATGTTTGTTCTTCGACCCATCTAGGCCTAGTGTTGTTGCTTTCTATGATAGATAGGGTAGGGTAGAGTGCCCTCCCCCTTAAAAGTTTTCTAAGAAAAAATTATTCGACCGTTTCTTGAGCCCAAGTAGGCTAAGTGTTGTTGCATGCTCTGATACCACTTTGTCACACACACCCAACCCCCTAAGTACCTCTTAGGAGACGGGGTATTGAATTTTTACTTCTTTTAACGATCTTAACTCTTCTCTATCACAACTCAACTAGAGTATTTGTATCTTCATGTGACTTCAAATTTTCCTCTCAACTAGATCAACGGTCCTGTGTCCCCTTTCTCGACCAACAGTCGAGATTTCCTTCGGGTCTCCAGAATTTTGAAGTCTCAAGTCTCAAACTTCGCTTCCCCTTGAAGTATGCAGATTCCTGCCATGTGTCCTCTTGAATCGGATGGTTGAGGCTTACTTCAGGTCTTTACCCGGAGTCCACAGGTTTACGCCACGTCTTTTTTGGATCTGACAACCCAGATTCACTTCGGACGATCTGATGCTTGAGATCTTCTTTAGACGATTTGACGTCTGAGATCTACTTCGGATGATCCGACAATCGAGAATTTATTTCAGCTCTCCAGCTCTCTGGAATTCGGGGATTTGAAATATCAAATTGACGCTCTGGATCAGACGACCCAGATTCACTTTAGTTGATATGACACTTGAAATATTCTTTAGACTATCTGACGACTGAGATCTACTTCAGATGATCTGGCGGTCGATAATTTATTTCGGCTCTCCAGCTCTTCGGACTTCGGGGATTTGAAATCTCAAACTGACTCTCTGGATTAGACGAACCATATTCACTTCGGATGATCCGGCACTTGAGATTTACTATGGATGATCTGACGACTGAGATCTATTTCAGATGATCAGACGATCGAGATTTACTTCGACTCTCCAGCTCTCCGGGCTTCAGGAGTTTCAGATCTCAACTGAAAACTTTCGAAGTGATTTATCTGGAGTTCACGATCCTTTTCCATGTATCCCTTTGGATATGATGGTTCAAATTTACTTTGGCTCTTCGGGCTTCGAGAATTTCAATTCTCAATTGGAAATTCTTGACATGAGATTTCTCTAGAATCTTAGATCAGCTATCACGTACTCCCTCTGACAATCAACGGTCAGGATTTTTCGTCGACGATTTTCACCTCCTTTTGATCCACAAACTTCTAGAGTTGTGGATCTTACGCCACCTGTCCTCCTTGACGATGGACGGTCCCAAAATACTTTAAGACTTCAAAACTTTGGTAAGTCCTCTCTCCTGTGTGCGCAAAGCGTTAAGGCTCGTGCACCTTGTTTCGATCAGATGGTTGTTGGACCTCTATGCTGTGATCCAACGGTCATTGTTGCCCTCTCTCCCGAGCTTCTGATCTCTTTGACTTAGAAGGTTTTCTGAGTGTTCAAAGGTCTCAAAATTTACTCCTCCCGTGAGTCTGTCTCTTGGACCTCATCTACACTTATGGAAAGCATTACCTTTTCTGAGCTTTCTCGTCTTCGTCACTGCTGTTCTTGCCATCAATGAAAAGCACACTCTTCCTGTAAACATGCCAATAGGATAAAAATTTAGTAGGCGTTTGAACTTGTCATTGTTTCAATCTTTCGAAGTGCCCGAATGCCGAAGTGCCAAAGCCTCCGAACACCGAAGTTCTCGAAATGATGCCACATCACTCCGAGATATTTCCATCTAGAATAGGCACAGTCTACCAGAGCCTAGAGCCTTGAACTGTCATGTCACTCCACGAGATCGGCCACCCAGGAGATATGCAAACTTTGCATTCAGAAGCTCCTGAACCCCGAAGATCCAGAGACGCGTGGTATTCATCTATTATTGACACGTGGAATTCATCTGTTATGACACATGGCACCCATTTCAGGCACCTTTGGGTATGCCATCTGCTCATTTTCAGGTGACACTTGTCACTCTCTTTTTGTGACACGTCAACGATTGTGACATCATGTCGCCACGTCAGATTTGGGAGATCGCCACTTCGGGAGATTTCAATTCAGAGAAAACACAGTTCTCCGAAGCTCCGAAGTGCCGAGTTGCCGAAGTACTAGAGCCCCCAAACATCTAAATGTCGAAATGTTTCTACGTCACTCCGAAAGATTATCCGCCAGGAGATTCTCAAATTCTGCATTCAGAAGCTCCCGAACCCCGAAGAGTCGGAGTCCCGAAGTCTCGAAATGTTTAAGGATAAAGATAATCCTGGGTTAATTAGAAAAAAGTGTTGGTTAATGAATCCGAGAGGTCGGTCCTTCGGGTGATATGTAGAATTTTCATTCAAAAAATCTTTAACCTCGAAGAGCTAGAGATGCATGGCACTCATTTGTTGAGACACATGACACTCATCTGTTGATGACATGTGGAATTCATCTGTTATGAAACATGGCACTCATTTTAGGCACCTTTGGGTACACCATCTGGACTATTTTGGGTGACACATGTCACTCTTCTTTCTATGACACATCAACGATATGAAATCATGCGGCCATGTCACTATGGGAGATCGTCCTCCGAGAGATTCTAAAAATATGCACTCCAAATCTCTCGAACCCTGGAGAGCTGTAGTCCAGAAGTCCCAAAATGTTTAAGGATAAATATAATACCGGGTTAATTAGAAAAACGTGTTGGTTAATGATTCCAGTAGTTCGGTCCTATGAGAGATATGTATACTCTACACTCCAAATCTCCTGAACGTCGAGTTTCCCAAGTGGATTATCCTCATTTATTACATATTTTGAAGTTTTTAAACGACGCCAAACCAGGAACGTCGATCTAGTCAAATAAATCATATTGCTCATCTGACAACAACTCGATGATAGTCAACATGTACAGAACTGAAGCTTCAGATCTGGAACCTGCAACACCACAATCATGGATTGGAGAAACTACACACCCATACTGCATAAGGATTACCAGAGACTCCAGAAAAGCGCCAAAAGACTTGGTTCTTCCCCCCAAGAGATAAGTTGAGGAAGAACGCTGCCAACACATTCAATTATCTCCCAGGGGCCTCCAACAATGCGCATGGATGCCAATGCTCAATACAGAACTCAGTTCTGTCACTCCTAGTCATTTTCTGTCAAATCTCAATTCACTCCAACATATGCATCAATCTAGTTTCATTGCTAGTAGCAATTTTTAGTTGTTTAATTGCAAGACTCTTTTAGATTAAAGCATAATAAGTGGTCTTTTATTTGTTATAAGAACCAATCCTTTTTTATTAATTCAAGCTCAACGTATACATTAATATACTCCATCAATTTTTTAGTTAAGTTAATAAGTTGTTTTACAACTGATGTTGTAGAGTTAACACCCAGTTCCAAACTGGTCGAGGGCCTCTACATTTTTGATAAATAGGCAATTTTTGGATGTTAGAAGGGTTCAATTTTTGGGGAGAAGGATATCAATACATCAAACTGGTTGAACCTGTTCTATGCATGGATTAAATCTCTCTACCTGGTGAATATACGCTTGATGACAATGTTTTTGTCCAAATCTTCATGTGTTTTTATCTTATCTTGAATGCAGTTTTTTGATTTGTGCAAAGTACATTTCATTTCCTTCAGCTATTGTATAACTTGTCTTTACTTATATTCAACCCGTGAAAACAAAAAATGCTTTGGTGAATATTTGTGTCCGTTGCAACCTATGGGAGTAATTGTGTTTTGTTACATGTTTAACGTCTTGAAATTATATTTTAAGTATTAAAATTCTTGCAGCAGAGTATTCATTGAATGGTTTATTGTTTCCCTTTGGTTTTTACCTCTATAATATCACTTGTCTATCTTTAGTGTGCCACCAACCAAGGAGGACCCTTGTCCATATCATTTTTCCAACCCAACCATTCTCTTGTCTTGGTAGAACCAACCCTCCAACTTACCAACAAAATCAAATAACCAAAATACCAACCATTCCAAAACTTGAGGTGGCCTAGCTCTGCCCTTTAGCAGTCATGTGTGGACTTTAGGACCAATAGGTGGCCACAATTATAAAACAATGAATTTGACTTTGCTGCTACTTATCAAACATTGAGTGCAGGAAAACAAGTTCCAGGCTTCCACCTCTAGAAGGAATTCTTGTTCCATCTGGGCCATCTTTGTGTTCCTTCAGGTGAGTGTGAAAAGATAATTTTAGAGGAAAATTACACTTAGGTGGAAGGACACTTTAGTTTGGAGAAGACCATATTGATACTTCAGAAGTATTTCTACCAACCAAAGCTTCAACGAGACGTCAACCAATATATCAAGTCGTGAACTGCATGTGCATTCGCTAAACCATCCATCAAGAAGTAAGGGTTGTACACTCCTCTCCATACCCTAGACCGGCCCTGTGACTTCACCAAATAAGATCATGATTATTTCATTATGGTTCAATCGATTGATTCTCTAAGATGTCCATTTTGAAACCATGTAAAAAGAGAATCACAACCGAGGCCACTTCCAAGATCTTGTTTGAGCATGTTTGGGTTCATTTTGGGCTACCATTGACCATTGTTTTATACAGGGACAACAAAATCCTCAATACCTTTTGGTCTAGCCTATGGTCTCTAATGGACACCAAGTTGACCAAATCAACTTCCTTTCACCCCCAATTTGTTATAACGTCATTTGACACCACATATTATTATGATGACTCATTGGTCTTAGTTACATCCCTTTCCCTGCTTGCAAGACCAAAATCCCCCTTTTCCTCCCAAAAAATACTTAAAAACCCCATCTTGCTCGATGTATGCAACTCACATTAAAGAAACTTGCGTACGTACACATCTTACTCATTATCAACCCGCATAAATGCTTATTTGGCTCAAAATAATAATAAATCCTAACTTTTCGGGTGGAGTTGATGGGTTCCTTAGGTTCCTGACCTCTTGTAGTATGTCCATAACTAGTCCAGCTGTAAAAAACTTGTACAAATTAGAGCCTTGGGGTGGAGGAAGAAATATTTTCCTTCCCATATGAAAACCCTTGTTTTTAGAAGGTCTGCTCTCCCTATCTTGTTAGGAAGAAAGATTTTGCCTTCCTTGGAATTTCTTGAGCACCAAATATTGGATGTCTTGTCTATCATCTATGGCCTTGGGTGGAGGAATTTGGAGCCCAATTTCAGGGCCATGTCATAACAGTTACAAGTTGTAACCAACTTTTATTCTTTTATAGAAGGTCTCTTGTTCTCATCCGATTCTATTTGTTGATTCATGATTTTAATGGATTATCTATATCTTTTTTGAATCTATTATGAAAATTGAAATGATCGTGTCTATTTAGTTAGCAGATAACTACCTATTTGAAATTTCTTGTCTCTTTGTTTGTAGGAGGTTTCAGAGAATCGTTGTGAAATAATTCTAGAGCGAAAGTCTTTGAGCGAGATCAACATCAAACGTCAGAATCCAAGTTTTTTCTCTTCTCTTTCCCTTGAAAGTTGGTTATTTCAAAGTAGTTACTTTTAATTAACTGCTTGATTTGAGTCTGGGAGTGGTCTTTTATAGCATTGCTCTATTGTGTCTCTGACCCATAACCATAGGAATTAGTTTTCCATAACAGAATTGACGACTCCATTGAGGATTCTCCCTTTTTGGGTCATTAGGGGTACTTGTTGTTTTCATTTCTATTGAATCCTTTTCTTTGTCTTAGACCTTTATTTAGCATTCTTTGAATTTCTATAATCCTTCCCGAGTCTTCCATAACCTTCTCTCTCAAGTTAGAGAGGTTTTTATAGGGTGTACATGCTTTTCTTCTAGTATAGTCGCATACATACGTGAATTTCCTTGAACACAGTTGCGTACAAAGGCTACTTGTCCCTTAGACATTTGTTTACATGTTCTGGGTTTGAGTTTTTTTTCTTTTTCTAGATCACTGGAGGTTAGGGTTGTAGAATTATAGGGTCTTCCTAGATCCTGTTAGTCTTTAGAGTTGATTTCTGGTTCCATAAATTGTTTTATTTTCTTTTAAGATTATAAGAAAAGTCAAAAAATATTTTTCAACTTTCTTGTTTAATCAGGGTTGTTTTTGGCTTTCAATGGTTTTATGATTTTAGAAAGATTCATCAGGTGTATATTACACTCTGTTTCTATCTTTGTAGTTTTTTATAGGGTGTCTAGTCATCTGTTTGTGTTCTTTCTTTCCTTCTACCCTCTTGTTTTC
>JZKD02S1663281.1:90984-108702 GCA_000966675.3 Picea glauca
TAGTTAGTACCTCACTAGCCATTTTGGTGTTAAATTTAGAGTTGCTATTAAGTTCTTTTCAATTTACTAGACAATAATAGCATAATCAAGATCATTGAGAGAAACACAATCACAAGGTACACATCATTTTATCCCGGGAAATCCTCATGGGGGAGAAAACCCATCATAAACTTCCTTAATACAGATTTCCAATACAATGCCAAGACAAAAGACAAAACCACCTGAGCATGCGCTTCTCTCTCCTTCTTCTGGAAATTGCTGCTATCTCCAAAACTTGTGCACTAGATGAGTGGCTAAGTGAGTGAGTGAATGATATGCTAGCCTCTCTTATTTATACTAGATGAGGAGCGCTCGAGTTGTGTCTCTTCATCAAGTAGGGCCGACTTCTTCACTTAGTGGCTAAAACCACTTTAACTATCCCTAGGAGCCAACTTCTCAATTAACATCATATAATTAAGATTTGACCAATCCATAAAAGGGGATTTGATCATACATAAGTCCCGATGTGATCAATCCACAAAAGGGGATTGATCTATAAGATAATAACTCAATAATAAGTAGAATATACTTCACATTTACAATATTTCAACACTCCCCCTTAACAAGAAGGGTATTCTACAACATCATCAGGAGAGAGAGAGGGAAACAAAATCATCAACATCTGGAACACTGACTGACATATCTATAAATCATCATAAATTTTTCTCATCATCAATAACATCATCATTCACAACATGGAGCTGGAATAGTATCGTCATCATCATTCACAACATGGAGCTGGAATAACATTATCATCATCATTCACAACATGGAGCTGGAATAACATCATCATCATTATTCTTTGCATCAACATCAATTAGTATAACACTAATACAACATCATCAATCAATACAATACTGACACATCATCATCAACACCTTCAGCATGATGCTGAAGTAGAAACATCATCATGATCTTCAACATGAAGCTGAAGTAGCATCATCATCATCATCTTCAGTATGAATTTGAAGTAGCATCCTCACCATCATATTCAACATGAAGTTGAAGCATCAACATCAATAACATGAATCTAGAATAATAATATCACTAACATGAGGCTGGTACACCAACATCAACAACACGAGGCTGGAGCAACATCAACAACACAAGACTGAGACAAAAACATCATCAACACGAGGTTGAGATAACAACATAATCAACATCATCGACACGAGGCTGAGATAACAACATCATCACAACACTAGGCTAGAGAAACAACAACATCACAACACAAGGCTGGAGAAACAACATCATCATCATATAGCAACAAAATGAGACAGGTGTAACAACAACATTTTGTGGTACTCTGAGAGTCCCTAGGGATCTTCCCATGAATCATAAGATTCCCTAGGATATAAAATCCTAACGAAGCTACCACGTGGTACTTTGACAGACCATCCTTACCATACCTTCAGGATCTGCCAAGGAATCATAAGATTCCCTAGGATTATAAAAATCCTAACAGAGCTACCACTACTGACCACAACTGGCATATACATGAATAGGTACTCTGATAGACCATCCTTACCAAACCTTTGGGATATGTCCAGGGATGATCAGTTCCCTAGGATATAAAATCCTAATTGAGCTACCCGCTATTGGTTAGGATACCATAGTATCATCAACATCACTCCCCCTTTCAAGGGATGTCCTTTTGGACTATACCAAGCTTGTCTTGAAAATATTCAAACTTTACATGGGACAAAGGCTTGGTCAACACATTTTCAACCTGCTCATCTGTGCCAACATAATGGATCTTTACAACTCCCATCTGCATCATGTCATGAATGTAGTGATACCGGATTTCTATGTGCTTCGACTTATCATGGAAAATTTGGTTCTTCGTCATCTTTGTGAAACTCTGTTTATCACATAGAATCATGGTGTCTTCCATCTCCAGATCGAATAGATCTGTCAACAACTTCTAAAGCCATATGGCTTCACAACTAGCGGAACATGCAACAATGTATTCCACTTCTGCCGTGTTGAGAGAAATATTGGATTGCTTTCTACTCTAACATGAATTCATGGTTGACCCCAGACTGAAACAACATCCCTAAGTGATCTTTCTATTAGAAACACTTCCAATCCAATCTGAATCAGTATAACCAACCAATTTAAAGTCATGATCTCCATTATAACAGAGACCAAAGTCCAACGTACCCTTAAGGTATCTCATCACATTTTTTTCAGCAACAAGGTGAACACGTTTGGGCTCTACCAGTTATTGACTCAAGGTGTTCACAACAAAACATATATCTGACCCGGTATTCGTTAGATACATCAACAATCCAATGATTTGTCTGTACAATGTAGCATCAACCAATTCTAACGAAGTATCAACCAGGAGCTTCAAATTTGTTTCCATGGGCGTGTTCATGGATTTACATTCCAACATATCAAACCTCTTCAGGATTTTAGCTGCATACTTCCCTTGGTTAAGGAAGATCTTCTCCGATATCTTCCAAACTTCAAGACCTAAGAAATAATGCATCAGGCCTAGGTCTTTCATCTCAAATTCTGCAACGAGCTTCTTCTTACAATCTGTGATGAGCTTCTCTTCACATGTCAAGAATAAGTCATCCATATGTAGCAACAATATAACTGGTCCATCATCCACAATATTCAAGTAAATATTGGGATTATCTTTACTCTTGGTAAATCCCAAGCTCATCGGAAAACTGTCAATTCTTGCCATACCAAGCTCCTGTAGCTTGCTTCAACTTCTAGACATGAGTTTCTTTGTCCTGTATTTCAAAACCAAATTTTCACATCTCATTGTACCAACCTGGTACACTTTCTCATCTTCAAATTAATATGCACAATCATGTGCTATCTCTATGTGATTTCTACAAAGCACTATCTGTCTCACTATCTAAGAGTATGTCTTCTACTCTCTCTGTAACTATTCCTTTGGGACTAGGACTCTGCACTTGCAACTTCTCTGAAGCTGAGAATCAATGTAGCTACTGAAATCTGAGAGTAGTTCCTTTACTCTATTACGACAACAACTTCATCTGAAACTGAGAGTAGATCAATAACTGATACTAAAAATAACTCTTCTTCTTTTATTGAGGTAACAATATCTTCTATTGTAGTCATGTCTCTGTGGCCTCAATGATGTACTGCACCAACTACCACTCAATTTTAAATATGGGGATTTCTCCCCCTACATATCATAATGTATATGAGTCAAGGTTGTTTTGGTTGTCTTCAAATACTGAAACTATTTCTTTGATTACTAGATTAAGTGTCTCCTCATAGTCTTCTCCCTCTTGCTGGGAGAATCCACTGGACACAAGTAAGGTTTTTTACATATTTATACTTTTATCTACAACATGCTTGATCTGTTAGATCAATTTTGGAAATTACCACTGACTTCCTTTCTCGTCTTAGGAAAAATCCATATCCCAGTCCTTATGACTGGCTTCCTTTTCTGTTACTGAAGCAAGGAAATATTCCCAAGAGATTTCATATGTCCTTGAAGCTACAATATAGTCTTCTCAACTTATGGAATCTTGTCTCCCAGTCCTAGAAGATGTTTCCTTTTCCCATCTGATCCTTTATGAGATTAGACTCACTCTGTTCTTGATTTCTTCTGAGTCTACAAGGACTTCATAATCTCTACAAGGTATACTTTATGTTGAATACCAAGTCTTAAAAGGACGAGTTAGACTTCAAGTGAATTCTGCTTCCTGTCAAAGTGGATTCATTATCCTTTCAACAAGTCTACCATGAGTTCTTGTTCTAATGTTCGATCATATTTGGATCCTTCTACTCCTTACAATCAATCTCCATATGAGATACTTTGGATCTAAAAAATAACTTCTTCTTCATCTTCTTTGGTACATGAATGTATACGATCATGTACATAATCTGCTTCATGTCTCGTCTAGTATGTTGCCTCTTACAACCGTCACTATAGCTTCCACAGGGTTATCACTTGTGACCTGAAACAAGGTCAACAAAAAAACAAGAAAGAATAGTACTCTTTTGATAATAATAGCATAGATAATCGTCACAATAGCTCCTTTATAGCTATCACTTGTGACTTACCTGAAACAAAGATTAAAAGTAAGAAATACAATACGAAATGAGATTAACACTCTTCTAGTGTTGTGATCAAACCTAGAACCAAAAACGGAAGTTTCTCCTAGAGGAGATGTTAGTTGTATCTGGTAAATGATTATAATAATCATTTATCTCAATACGCTCACATGCTACCAGGTATAATACTTTTCAAATATTGCTACCTCAATTATAATGTTTACTTGTAATGAGGTAGTTATCAAAATTGTCTTGTGCAACTTTGAATCTTATCAATTTAATCAATCAAACCTGGAACCTGGAGTCTTGTCCTCAAGAATGAGTGTGTTGCTTTTCTTCCAAGTCTCCTTCATTCAAGATGACAAGTGATTTATTCAACCTGTACTATGTACTAAGACAATATGCTATCTTGACATAAATCTAAGTTAGAGAATAAACTCTAATCTCATTATAATACCTTGACTTTAATTTTGACCAAGGGTTAGTATGATGGTAATAGTTTCAACATACACCATAGATGTCAAAATAATGTCATAAAAAATATATGCATATCAAAATGATCAAACCCAGGGTGCATTATTCCTATGAATGAGTTGGATTTGAGATCCTTCTGGATCTATGATTGTCAACAGATCCTTTCTCCTACAAGTACCCTTTTAGAATAAAAATACATTTTAACCATATATAAGTACATACATCTAACAATGTCTTTCTAGGGTAAGGTGCAATAAAACAACAGTCCCAAAACTCCACAAAAACTTTTGCTGCAACTAGTATGAAGGAATTGACACTACAACTGTAACTGTAACTGGTATTGCAACTGCAACTTAGGGATTTATGAGGAAACCCTAAATTTTTCGTCTTTCAAATTTTGGAATTCTTATCCAGGGACTAGATGCGCTAGGTTGAGGTGAGTAAGATGGAGCAGTCTGATTTCAAAAAATCCAAAATTTTCCCCTTGAAAGTAGACCTGTGCAAATCTGGACTGGTACTTCTGGTACTAGTTCTGGTTTCTTGGTTTTTCTGTTTTTTCTGGTTTTCTAGTACCAGTAAAAAATAGCATTTGACTTTCTGGAGGCTATGGCCACTGAAAAGGTGTGCTCAAGCTTCCAATGAGTTCGCTACTCTAGGGCACACTTCCCTAGATGATTTTTAGGCTGAAATTCTCTTCCAATAAAAAGTCCTAAATTTCTTGTACGACAACAATGACGTTTTTAGTTACCCAGTGAAAGGTGATCTACTCAGTTTAGCTCTGAAACCATGTTAAATTTAGAGCTTCTATTAAGTTCTTTTCAATTTACTAGACAATAATAGCATAAGCAGGATTTTTGAGAGAAACACAATCACAAGGTACACAACATTTTATCCTGGGAAACCCTCATGGGGGAGAAAACCCACAAAAAATTCCTTAATATAGATTACCAATACAAGGCCAATAAAAGATACAAAACCACCAAGAATAACCAAGACTGAGCATGCAGCTCTCTCTCCTTCTTTTGGCAACTACAACTATCTCCAAAACTTGCACACTAGATGAGTGGCTAAGTGAGTGAGTGAATGAGGCACTAGCCTCTCTTATTTATACTAGCCGAGGAGCACTCGGTTGTGTCTCTTCATCAAGCAGGGCTGACTTCTTCACTTAGTGGCTAAAAACACTTTAATTATCCCTAGGGGCCAACTTCTCAATTAGCATCATATAATTAGGGTTTTACCAATCCACAAAAGGGGATTTTGTCATACATAAGTCCCTACATGATCAATCCGCAAAAGGGGATTGATCTATAAGATAATAACTCAATAATAAGTAGAATATACTTTGCAGCCCTATTTAGTCCCATCATGACTTTGCGTTGAAGCTTCATATATTCTTCTCATCTATTGCTAGCTAGTTACCTGCGGGGATTTCAATAAATTTTTTTTTTTGTTATGTTGTACTTGCATTTCATATTGACTGCTTGCACTTTTCAATCCTAATGCCATCCTCAACTTGCTGTTATATAGCCAATTGTATATGCATTCTCAAAAAGTTACCAGGCCTGGAATACTAGCCTTTGCGACTTGACACCTTTTATCCCTAGAGGAAAATTTCCCTGAGCATCCATATCCTGAACACATTTCCTTGCATTGAGCATATGTATGTTCCTTGCACACGAAACTAGTTTTCTCTTCTGTGATGCTCGTTTCCTCATTTGTACTATAACATTGTTTTCTTCCTTTCGAGGCTTTATAATATGAAAAAGACAAAAAAATAACAACAAAAAAGAAGGATGGGAATGAGTCTTGTTTTTTTATATGGAAAATATTATGTCTCCCTTGAAAAAAACACAATCTTATGAGTATTTACCTCATTATTGGGTTTAGTATGGATTTAGGAGGCATTTTTTCTCATTTTCTAAGTATAATCTCCTTCGATCGGTTATTCTTACAGTCATATGGAGCATTTGTTGATGCCTCTTGTGTCACAGATGTATCCTAGTTTATAGTTGATGTTGCCAAATTCACATTTTGTGTTGTGTTTCTGTTCAAGGGAATTCAACCTATGTCAACTTGACGCAAGCGTGCCCTCAGGCATGTCCGCTCACATGACCTTCTCCTTCCTTGGCCCGAAGAACTGAAAATCTCTTCTAATTCCCTATCGGGAATTTTCCACACCCACAAAATCTCCACGAGATCTCCCTGTTCCAATCGGGAAATCAGACTTCGCAGTTTCGCGATTCCTGTGGTCGAGTGTTTTTGGATTCTCAAAACACCAAACCTCGATGCAAGTCAACGCTGACCTTCATGTCCCTATCGGAGTTTCTCCTATCGAGATTTCGACACTCACGATGTTTCAAACACTTCGCTTTACCAAACCCCGAACCCCGATATGCCGAAACACTTCTCTTTCTTCTTTAGCCCCTCCTGGCTAGCCTTCCGGTCCACATGACCGTTAATCCATAAGACCACAGTCTTACCTCCTGTCGGAGTTTCGGACTTCATGGGATTGAAATGTATGGACCCTTTGTCCTAAGGATCCCTGATCCTCTGAACCCCGATATGTCGTTGCGTTGACACACACACGGGTCAATCCTTCAACAGTTGTACCCCATCGTTATTTCAGATATCGCGGGATAACGATTCCTATTGCAACGTTTTCTTTGTACTCAGGAACCCCGACACGCTGAACCCCGACTCCTTTCGGATCTTCTGACACGTGTCCACCCTGAGATCCATGGCTAGGACTTCCCCGGTGTTTCGAGACTTGAAAGGTCTCGAGTCTCTTGACCTCTGAAACCCCGATGCCTCAATATCTTGATTTGCTACTATACGGACAACTGGCTCCCGCAATGGCGCTTCCCTTCTTTTCAACGTGCTGACAGCTTGCTGCACGGTGGCACCTTCCTCCTTGTTGGGATTTCGTGGTTCACGATTTCAAAATGCATAAACACTTTTTCACCAGGATCCTCGATATCCCGATGACCCAAATGTCGATAAACGACTTCCTTGTCGGTACTTTTCCCGATGGCTCCGATTGCTCCCATGCATCCTTCCCTGATGGACGATCCAAGTTAGCTCTCAGGATTTTGTGATTCCTGATGTCCTGACTCTCACGACCTCAGGAACTCCGATTTCCTGTTTCCCGACGGCTCGATATCCCGATGCCTCTCCGGGACTTTCCTCTGCTCACTCAGACTTAATTCCAGTGCAACTTTTGCCTGATCGAACGACTGATGGGCAACCCAATAACGATCCTACGACTCACGATCCTCCCGAGCTTAACCTCCTGACATGGCCGTAACCTCCTTGTTACTCTGGTGGATCTGACGGCTGGTAGATTTTCACGAATTCTCTGCACGAGATCCTGACCGTCGCTTTCTTCCTCCTTAAGGATTTCTTGAAAATAACTAAGTGTTCCTCTGCGCTCACTCGTCCTCCTGCGTGCAACCCTACAACACTTGTTCTGAAGGTTTTATCCCTCTTGAGATTTCTCCAACTTCTCAGTCTCTTAGAAAAAGAGAACCCTTTGCACGCCTTCCTTGTGGCAACTTGCAAACACTTCAAGTGTTTGGGTTTCTTCGACCTTGCGCACACCTGCAGCAACAATCCTTCAAACTTCTACTCAGCTTCACAACTGAGACTCTCCTTTAGCCTACGCACCCCTGGCACGGCTCCAGTAACCCAAATTCACTTCTGGGTGAACGAGAACAAGAGTTAAACTACCTGAGCCTCCGTCAACGCACTCCTTACAGACGACTTCAACTGTACTCCTTGCAGGAATCCTTGCTCAGATAGAGAAACAATTGAAACTCGTTTCTTCTTCCCCTCAGATTTCAAACTCAAACATGAAATCACATACACAACAATAAAGCAAATGCATAACAGGAAAACAAACACTCATGAGCACATCATTTAACATCAACACACAGAGAAAAGACACAAAACCATGGATTTGAATCAACTTCTTCTATTAATTCAAGATCTATACATGGATGTTCTTCTACAACTCTCTGCTATTTTCCTGTGCTCTTCCTGCTTTAATAATCATGATTTTCTACAATATACAATGAGGGTGTCTATATCCTTTTTCCCTCCTCCTATCTAAAACTATCTAATCTATGAATTCAAGTCTATCTACCTGCATTAACTAGTTTAAATGCCTCCTATCTACTAAGGACGAGAGCGAATCACTCAAGGTCCAATACAATATACAATGGAACTCCTTCATAAATGGCTTCATTAAAGATTTGACGCATTAAATTCAAAAATATTTTCAAGCAATTTGTCATGTGCTCAAAAATACATTGCGCTTGCTCCACGCTTGCTTGATATTTGCGATGCTCCTGCATCATACTCCCTCGCTTGAAAAATTTCATGGGATCCTATCCATGAGCTCCTGCACGGTATATCCATGCTTCTGTATCTCTGCTTCGTTCTCCCAGCTGGCATCTTCCGCTGGATGGCCCTTCCATTTGACCAGATACTCATAGTATTCTTTCCTCTTGGTCTTCTTACCCACTCGTTTATCCAGTATCTATTCCATCTGTGGCTTCTCTGCAACTGGCATCTGCTTTTGCCACTGAACCTCTGGCTGTTCAACACTTGTTCCTGCTTCCTCATCTTTATATGGATATAAATCTAAGACGTTGAATATTGGAGATATTCCGATCCCATCCGGTAACTCGATCTCATAAGCATTTTCCCCCAATTTCTTCAAGACCTTACATGGCCCGATTTTCTTCATTTTTAATTTATTGTATGTTCCCCTCGGGAACCTCTCTTTCCTCAAATGTGCTAGAACTAATTCACCAACCTCGAACTGAAGTTGTCTCTTCCGCTGGTCGGCTCTGCGCTTATATTCGTGACTTGAATCTAGCAGTCGCTGCTTCACTTGGCTGTGAAGTTCTTTCATCGCCTCTGCGAACTCTTCGACACTTGTGCTCCTAGTCGCAGTCTGTTCCGAATCCCTTAATTCAGAAACTCCTCTTGGCTGCATGCCATACACAATCTGAAATGGACTTTGGCCTGTGCTCCTGTTCACTGAGTCATTATATGCGAACTTTGCCTGCGGCAATATACTATCCCACTGGCTGTGGTGCTCTGTCACCAAGCTTCTCAGCAAGTCTCCCAGACTTCTGTTCACCACTTCTGTTTGCCCATCCGTCTAAGGATGATAAGCATAACTAAACATCAAGTTAGTCCCCATCTTCTTCCACAGTGTCCTCCAAAAATGTCCCACGAACTTTGTATCTCTGTCCGAAACTATACTTCTGAGTAAGCCGTGAAGTCGAATGACCTCTTTGAAAAAAAGATTTGTGATGTGAGTCGCATCATTGGTTTTCTGGCATGGGATAAAATGTGCCATCTTGGAAAACCTATCCACTACCACAAAGAATGAATCAAATCCTCTTTGTGTCATTGGCAATCCCAATACGAAATCCATGCTGATTCCATCCCACGGCCTCTCGGGTATGGGTAATGGTTGATAGAATCTGCATTATGCTTTCTTCCCTTTGAATGTTGGCAAATTCTGCATTTGTTTACAAACCGCTTGACCTCTGACCGCATCCCTGGCCAAAAGTATGACTCGCTCAGCTTTGCAAATGTCTTATCATGATCGAAGTGTCCGACCAATCCTCCGCTGTGTTTTTCCTTCAACAGATTCTCCCTCATGGAGAAATTTGGAATACACAATTGATTGCCTCTGAACAATAATCCTTCTTGGATCATATAGTCTTTCCAAGGGCTTCTATCTCTGAGAACTGGATTCTCAGCTGCTTCATACGCTTCTTTAAAATCCTGATCATCTGCATACATGTCTATGAGATTATCAAAGCCTAACGTTATGACTTTGAACTCCTGCATCAGCAAACATTTCCTGCTCAAAGCATCAACCACTTTGTTAGCAGTCCCAAAAATATGCTTAATTACAAAAGTGAAATTTTGCATGTATTCGAACCACTTAACATGCCTCTGATTCAACTTCTCTTGTTGAGTCACAAATTGTAATGCATGGTTATCACTATATAAAATAAATTCCTTTGGAATTAGATAGTGCCTCCATTTTTTCAATGCCTATATGATGGCATAGAATTCCTTATCATACGTGGAGTAATTTTCTTTTGCCTCATTCAACTTCTCGCTGAAATATGCAATCGGTCTGTCCTCCTGACTCAAGACTGCTCCTATGGCAAATCCACTTGCATCACATTTTACTTGAAATGTCTTTTGGAAATCCGACAACACCAGAATGGGTTGTTCCGTAATCTTCCGTTTCAACAAATTGAAACTCTTCTCAGCCTCTTCAGTCAAGTGAAAAGATTTATGTCTTTTCTTGACTGTATCCATTATCGCTGCACTAACCCCACTGAAATTTATGATGAACTTCCGGTAGAAACTAGCCAGTCCATGAAAACTTCTCACCTCAAAAATATTTCTCGGTGATGGCCAATTTTCAATTACCTCCACCTTATCTGGATCCATCTTCAATTCATTCGCCGATATAATAAATCCCAAGTAAATGAGTTCTTTCTTCATAAGTGAAGATTTCCTCATGTTAATCAACAACTTCTCCTGCTGTAGCTTCTTCATTACTGTAGCTAAATGCTTCAGATGTTCTGCCTTTGTTTTGCTGAAAATTAATATGTCATCCAGATACACAATGACAAAATTCCCGATGAATTCCCTCAGGAATTCATTCATTAACCTCATAAAGGTACTCGGCGCATTTGTCAATCCAAACGACATGACAAGCCATTCATACAAACCTTTGTTTGTCTTGAATGCTGTTTTCCACTCATCACCTTCTCTCATGCAAATTTGGTGATATCCACTCTTCAAATCAATCTTTGAAATTTTTTTTGCTCCACTTAGGAAATCCATTAAATCATCCATCCGCGGCAATGGAAACCTGTACCTGATGGTTATCTTGTTGATGGCCCTTGAGTCGGTACACATTCTCCAAACTCCATCCTTTTTTGGACTGAGTACCGTTGGAACGACACACAGGCTCAAACTTTCCCTGACCAATCCTTTGTCTAGGAGCTCCTGGACCTGCTTCTTGACCTCTTCATTTTCTTGCGACGTCAACCTGTACGCGGCTTTGTTCGGCAAACTAGCTCCTGGTATGAGGTCTATATGATGAATCACACTCTTCATCGATGGCAATGAATGAGGTAATTCGTCCACCACGATGTCAGTGGACTCTTCCAGTAGTTCCTGAATTTCTCCTGGCAAATCGTCTACTCTTGTGCTATTCAAAACGATCCTTGGTTTCCTGACCCCAAAAAATTGTGGATCTTCTTTCTTCTTCACCTCCGTAAGAAGCTCCTTCCCACTCATAAGGAGTACAATATTTCTCCCTTCTGGTTTTACCTCCTTATCTTTTATTGGAAGCAACATGTGTGTTCTCCCATTCTTCTATAGAGTATACGTATTCATCTTCCCATCATGAATTATGTTCCTGTCATATTGCCATGGTCTGCCCAGCAATAAATGACAAACATCCATAGGAATAACATCACAGAGTATTTTATCATTATATCCTCCTATTTTGAATTCAACTAAACACTGTTTATTGACATTTACCTGATGTCCCTTCTGTAGCCATGAAACTTTGTATGGACTCGGGTGATTAGTCGTCTCCAGCTCCAGCTTCTCTACCAGCAGTTCTGAAAAGTCTGTTTCTTTGAGCTGAGTCCTCCAACTCCTTCTCGGGTGTTAATAGAACCTTACACATCATCAATGACCTTCCACCTTCTGCATCTTCTGCTTCAACATCTCGCCTCTGTGCCTTGACGATGTGAACTTCTCCTCCATCCTTCTTTTTATCTGGACAATCGAATGACTTGTGCCAAATTTTTTCCACATGTGAAGCATGTGATTACTCCACCTCTTCCTCTTCCACTACCTCTGGTACGAGGAAACATGTTATTATCAGTGTATCCTCCACTCTGCCCTGTATGCTGCCCTCTCTGTTCAGCATGTTGGCCTCACTGTGAACTTCCACCTCTCTCGGTTATAGTCTGAGGCTTTTTCCAGTCGTCCTTGGGCTTCTGGTATTTATCTTGGGCAACCGATTTGCCTTTGGGTTGACTCCTGCCTCGACCTCGCTGACCTTGCTTACGGCTCAACTTCTCTTCAGATTTCAAATCCATTTGATAGGAATCCTCCACTATTCGGATGGTTTCCATACTCATATCGTCTTGGATATCGTATCTTAGGCCATTCATATACCTGACAACTTTCTCATCATCGCTCTCCCAATGACCTGCCCTGATGTTCAGTCGATAGAATTCCTCCGTGTATTCTTTCACTGTCATCAACTTCTGTCTCAGGTTCTGCATCCTCCTGAACAGAGTGATTTGATAATCTCTGGGGATGAACTTTGCCTTCATCTTTGCAATCATTCGATCCCAACTTTTAATTTTCTTCTTGCCCTTGCAATGTCTATTTTCTTGTAGCTCATCCCACCATAATGCTGCATGTCCCTTCAATCTCGTGACAACATGCTTGAATTTCTTATCCTCTTCGATATCTTCATAATCGAATTATGTATCCAAAGCTCTAATCCAATCTAGAAGCTCTTCCGCATCCGGATTTCCCTCATAAACTGGAATGTCCATCTTCATTTTTGAACCCATCCGTGCAATAGCTTTGATTAGACGTTCATTGGATGCATCCTTGGCTGCAACTTCTTCCCCATGTTCAACTTCAACTTCACCCTCTGAATCGCTAAGATCCCCCGCACTGGCTGTGTGTCTTTGCGCTGTCTCCATATCTTCGAGTCTGGCTCGTAGATCATGTATTTCTCTTTCCATTTCTAGATTCTATGCTTGTCTACCCCTTCTCCTCGGGTTTTCCCTTTCCTCTGGATTGGGTGACTGTCTATCCTGTCTCCTTGGAGGCATGGCGAATTTCCTTCGTCTCTGTTACAGAAAGCAAAGAAATTTTCTTGCTCTGATACCACTTGACGCAAGCATGCCCTCAGGCATGTCCGCTCACAGGACCTTCTCCTTCCTTGGCCCAAAGAACTGAAAATCTCTTCTAATTCCCTATCAGGAATTTTCCACACCCATAGAATCTCTACGAGATCTCCCTGTTCCAATCGGGAAATCAGACTTCACAGTTTCGCGATTCCTGTGGTCGAGTGTTTTTGGATTCTCAAAACCCCGAACCCCGATGCAAGTCAACGCTGACCTTCGCATCCCTATCGGAGTTTCTCCTGTCGGGATTTCGACACTCGTAATGTTTCAAACACTTCTCTTTACCAAACCCTTGAACCCCGATATGCCGAAACACTTCTCTTTCTTCTTTAGCCCCTCCTGGCTAGCCTTCCGGTCCACATGACCGTTAATCCATAAGACCACAGTCTTACCTCCTGTCGGAGTTTCGGACTTCGCGGGATTGAAATGTATGGACCCTTCGTCCTCAGAATCCCCGATCCTCCAAACTCCGATATGTCGTTGTGCTGACACACACGCGGGTCAATCCTTCAACAGTTGTACCCCATCGTTATTTCAGATATCGCAGGATCACGATTCCTATTGCAACGTTTTATTTGTACTTGGGAACCCCGATACGCCGAACCCCGACTCCTCTCAGATCTTCTGACGCGTTTCCACCCTGAGATCCACGACTAGGACTTCCCCGGTGTTTCGAGACTTGAAAGGTCTTGAGTCTCTTGACCTCTGAAACCCCGATGCCTCAATATCCCGATTCGCCGCTATACGGACAGCTGGCTCCCACAATGGCGCTTCCCTTCTTTTCGACATGTTGATAGCTGGACACACGGTGGCACCTTCCTCCTTGTCGGGATTTTGTGGTTCGCGATTTCAAAATAAATAAACACTTTGTCACCAGGATCCCCGATATCCCGATGACCCAAACGCCGATAAACGACTTCCTTGTCAAGACTTTTCCCGATGGCTACGATTGCTCCCATGCGTCCTTCCCTGATGGACGATCCAAGTTAGCTCTTGAGATTTCACGATTCCTGATGTCCTGACTCTCACGACCTCAGGAACTCCGATTTTCCGACTCCCGACGACTTGATATCCCGATGCCTCTCTGGGACTTTCCTCTGCTCACTCGGACTTAATTCCAGTGCAACTTCTGCCTGATCGAACGACCGACGGGTAACCCAATAATGATCCTACGACTCACTATCCTCCCAATCTTAACCTCCTGACATGGACGTAACCTCCTTGTTACTTTGGTGGATCTGACGGCTAGCGGATTTTCACGAATCCTCTGCACGAGATCCTGACCGTTGCTTTCTTCCTCCTTAAGGATTTCTTGAAAATAACTAAGTGTTCCTCTGCGCTCACTCATCCTCCTGCGTGCAACCCTGCAACACTTTTTCTGAAGGTTTTATCCCTCTTGAGCTTTCTCCAACTTCTCAATCTCTTAGAAAAAGAGAACCCTTTGCACGCCTTCCTTGCGGCAACCTACAAACACTTCAAGTGTTTGGGTTTCTTCGACCCTGCGCACACCTGCAGTAGCAGTCCTTCAAACTTCTACTCATCTTCACAACTGAGACTCTCCTTTAGCCTGCGCACCCCTGTCACGACTCCAGTAACCCAAATTCACTTCCGGGTGAATGAGAACAAGATTTAAACTACTTGAGCCTCCGTCAACGCACTCCTTGCGGACGACTTCAACTGCACTCCTTGCAGGAATCCTTGCTCAGATAGAGAAACAATTGAAACTCATTTCTTCTTCCCCTCAGATTTCAAACTCAAACATGAAATCACATACACAACAATAAAGCAAATGCATAACARGAAAACAAACACTCATGAGCACATCATTTAACATCAACACATAGAGAAAAGACACAAAACCATGGATTTGAATCAACTTCTTCTATTAATTCAAGATCTATACATGGATGTTCTTCTACAACTCTTTGCTATTTTCCTGTGCTCTTCCTGCTTTAATAATCATGCTTTTCTACAATATACAATGAGGGTGTCTATATCCGTTTTCCCTCCTCCTATCTAAAACTGTCTAATCTATGAATTAAAGTCTATCTACCTGCATTAACTAGTTTAAATGCCTCCTATCTACTAAGGACGAGAGCGGATCGCTCAAGGTCCAATACAATATACAAAGGCGCTCCTTCATAAATGGCTTCATTAAAGATTTGGCGCATTAACTTCAAAAATATTTTCAAGCAATTTGTCATGTGCTCAAAAATACATTGCGCTTGCTCCACGCTCGCTTGATATTTGCGATTCTCCTGCATCACAACCACTTTGCAAAATCCTTGAATTTCCAAGTCGGCCTTCCCTCGTGTCAAGTATATCTCAGTTTCGCAAGTATCTTTGTATTTTACTTGTGCTAGTATAGAAGGTTCCCATTGACTTCTTGTTAGCAGGTCTGCTCTTATCGACTACGACACATTTCTCTAAAAGTATGACCTAGACTTTCACCCTGGGCCTATTTACATCATTGATAGGTGACCTTGCACCCAATAGATGACAAACCATCATTGGTCGCTAACTAAGCGATTTCCCTTGTGTTTGACGTCAACAACCATTATCACACATGGGTATTCATGCGATACTGTGGTTTCCATTTGACCCCATTGGTGGATTACTCATATTTGTCAGTAGTATTCATCATTGGATACTATTCAAAGAGTCTCTGTCATGTGCTATTCCGTCTGGTACATATTGGAGTCATACCTCGGTTTGGTCCTTTCAATATTTTTGTCTGATTCCTTCCAAATATTTGGCCTTCTTCTACTCCTCGTGATGGATGATGGAGGTTTCCTTAATGCCTTCCTTCTAACGGATCTCTTCCTATTGACTTCAACACATCTTGCTTTGGGATAGGGATCTAGAGTCATTTTTAGTACCTCGGGGCTTGCAGTTCCTTCACTATTAATAGTGGGAATACATCAATGTCCCTTGATCAATATATTCTACTACGTGTTTGACATCAACTCCTTCATTCACACTTGTTAGATTTTACTAGGTACCTTAACACCCATTATCATTATCGGTGGGTCGTCTCACATTTGTTAACGGTATACATCAATGATCAACAATCAAACAACGTCTCACTGTGTTCAAATTCAACACATCTATTCACATAGTGTAGACTTGTACCGCAACGAGTTGTTTTGAAGACCTTGGGTGAACTACGAGCATCACCTCTTTTGTTCTCCTACCCAACTTGTATTGGTTTTACCACCCGAAATTGGTACTTTTAGAGGATCAATTTGTTCACTCTATTGGTTCCAAATATCCTCTATTTTGATTATGAGACATAGCTCCACCATGTATCCATTCGTGGCTATGATATACATTTGCTACTTGTATATATCACATGGATCCACTGTGTACATTTTTAGTGGCCATGGACATCAATTATGCTTTCATTACTCATGGATTTGCAATGTACATGATTTGGCAGCTGTGATTATATCACTCTTGAGCATGGGTATGACCAACTTGGGAAGAGAGTATCTCACTAGTTTCTGTTGTAGGAACTGTTTTGGAATCGGTCTTCAACTGCTCCTAACAAGGCCCATCCAAAATCTCATGACCACTTGGTAATGTATTTCGGAAATCACTTGATCTTCCGACCTCACACATTAGGGGGAATCTGTTATAACGTCATTTGAAACCACATATTCTTATGATCACTCATTGGTGTCAGTTACATCCCTTTCCCTGCTTGAAAGACCAAAATCCCCTTTTTCCTCCCCAAAAATACCTAAAAACCCCCATCTTTCTTGATGTACATGCCTCTCATTAAAGAAACTTGTGTACGTACGTGCCTTACTAGTTAGAAACCCACATACATGTTTATTTGGCTAAAAATAAAATAATAAATCCTGAATTTTCGGGCATATTTGATGGGTTCTTGAGGTTCCCGACCTCTTGTAGCCCATCCACAACTACTCCAACTATAAAAAAGGAGTACAAATTAGAGCCTTGGGGTGAAGGAAAAAAACCCCAGAGAAATGCATCCTTCCATTGGCAATTTCATTGTAGTGTTAAGTACCTATACCAGATCTACAAATACACTCACCACAAATACTGAATACACAATAGATCCACAAAGCAATATAAAATAAACCACACTTTATTATTACCAAACCCTTGAGGTAGGGCAACACCATACAATGGATCCTATTATGGA
>JZKD02S1663281.1:110899-121654 GCA_000966675.3 Picea glauca
ATTTATTACATCCAACTACCATAGTGGATCTTTATTAATATAGTGGACCTAGTCCACCTTACATTGAATGACCACATTCTCATATATTAAATGGCTTCCACTAATAATACATAACCACATTACCATTGGGTATCTCCCTAGGTACCCCATATTATCTCCCTATGTATACTACATCCTACAAGTTTCCTTTTCTCGTTTCTTTTGAGATTGCACTTCCCATTTGAAAACCCTTGTTTTCATAAGTTTTGCTTTCCCTATCTTGTCAGTAATTAAGATTCTCCCTTCCTTGGACCTATTTGAGTACCAAGTATTGGAGGTCTTGTCTATCATCTCTAGCCTTGGGTGGAGGAACTTGGAGCCTAGTTTTGGGACCGTGCCACAACAGTTACAAGTTGTAACCAAATTTTATGCTGTTCATAATAAAAGATATCTCATTCTTGTCCAGTTGTATATGTTGATTCATGATTTTAATGGATTATCTATATCTCATTTTGAATCTATTATGCAAATTGAAATGATCATGTCTAGTTAGTTAGCAGATAACTACCTATTTGCATTTTCTTGTCTCATTGTTTGTAGGAGGTTTCAGAGGAACATTGTGAAATAATTCTGGAGCAGAAGTATTTGAGCAGGATTGACATCAAACATTGGAATCTAGGTTTGTTCTCTTCTCTTTCCCATGAAAGTTAGTTATTGCAAAGTAATTAATTTTAATTAACTTCTTGATTTGAGTCTAAGAGTGGTCTTTTAGGGTATCACTTTGTTGTGGAACTGACCCATAGCCATAGGACTTAGTTTTCTGTAACAAAAATAGATGGGAAGACGAAGTGGTCAACATGATGATTATGCATATCCTACACATGTACAACTCCAAGCATTCACATACATGGGATGAGAGCCTCCCATATGTTCAACATAGATATAGTAGATCCCTCCATAGTTCTATTGGCCACTACCCTTTTCAGGTGTTCTCGGGGTTCTAGCCATTATACCTTATTGATGTAGATCTACCCATTACATATTCATCAACATAGTCCTCCCATGCTCAGACCAAGACATATAGAGAAACCAAATTTATTGAATAGATCTAGCACCTCCAACAACAAGTTCATGATATATTGCATAAGAACAATGCCAAACACAAGTAGTGACATGACTAGCATCATGTTCCACACAATTTTCATGATGGTGACAAGGTGTGGTTTCATTTGCAGAGAAAATTCCTCACAGCCCCCCACGTCAAGCTCATACCACTTTGATATGGACCTTACACCATCACAAAGTTCGTGGGAAAAAAATATTTTGAAATGAGTATTCCTCCTTTCCTTGGCTTGCACCTAGTATATAATGTATGCTTCGACCATATTTCCCACCTCTACTGGACACCTTAGAGGTGGTTGAGAAGTTCCCCCCTACAAAAATCAATATTGACTGCATTGAGAAATTTATAGTGGAATGGATCATGGACAACAAGATGAAGGGAACCCATCAACTAAACATACAACTCTGTCGGGTTATCAAACCAGAATAACTTATTCACCAAAGAAAGTGGCTCACCAAGGTTTATATTCAACAAAAGTTTCCCCATCTACCACGAGAACTTGATGCAATGGGGACCATTGATTCCTAAGGGGGAAGGATTGATCCAGGTGGATATCGGCGACCACCCACCTCTTCCACCGACTCAACATGATTGTTAGTTAGATATTTCCAACGAGTAGTTTTGTTATGATTTTTTGGGTTCTAAACTTCCAGGGTCGTTTTGAGGCCCTAAATGATGTTTTTTGGGAAGTTCAAGGGCCTAGGTTTGTCAAAGAAAAACCTAAACCATGCCACAAATTATGGTTCTTAGTTAGAGCTTTCTAATGAGATATTGCACACCTCAAACAAATATTATATGCAAAATTTGTGCCCCCAAGAAGTTGACATATCAACTAACCACCTCGGGCCCAACAAACATTTAGGCACTTCACCTCTTAAGGTTAGGGTTTTGGACCATTAGGGTTATTTCTTTATGTTAAAATGCTATTATTTCGACCTCTTGTAACAGCTTTTGCAAATGAGAGTAGTTGACATATCTCCCTCATTAAAGATAAGCTACCACCATTCTAACCAGTTTGTGTTCTACAATATTCTAGTATTTTATTCATTAATAGAAGTCAAGTTTTCATTGTATTATTGTGCTCTATGCTATATTTCTATGTGTGTGTGCTCCATTTATTTTATTTCCTTTCAATTTGTTCCCTTTGCAATCTAGATCATGGAGTATTTCTAGTGAAGGATCTTCTCCTTGATCATCTTGAAGCTTGTAAGGCTACTAGGACGATTTGGTAGGGTTTGAAGTGGTCAACCCTAACTATCAATCTAACTTCACTTACAATTTCTCAAGAGAGTCCTTTGTTGACCCCATATGACCAATCAATAAGCTAAACACTATTATATTCATTTTTTCTAGTCAATCTTAAATAAAAAATCTAATTATTATTATTATAAAGTAAATCTGAAATTTTGTAGCTTACCCTTAAAATTTCAGCCACAAACCCTAGACGTCTAGGTAGATTTTTCATGGTTTGAATTGGAAATAATTTATTTTTCAAATTTTATCTTGATGCCCTATATTTATGCATTTAATAGAGAAAATCAATGCATTATTAGTGGCTGTTATGTGCCTTTCATCTTTAGATTTATAAGTTGCATTCAATTTCAGGTTTATTAATTCTTGCTTTAGCCTAATAAAACCACATATTCACATTTGTTTTACGGGTTGAGGATCACTGTTTTTATTTACTTGTTCATGTTATAATATCATGCATCTTTAAACATTTTTTATAGTAACAAAGAGTATATTTCATGTTTTGGGAATAAATACACTTGATAATCATTTCATAAGACCCCCAAACTTGTATAAAATAACTCTTAACTTAAATCTAGAAGTTACCTTAATTAATGAATTTGATCTTCAACCCCTTTATCATTATAAGTTGGTTATAATTATGTAGTAACATATGTGACCTTAGCCTTGACTTGTATTGTCTTAGGAACTGTAAGTGCTACTAGGGAATCCTCCCTTGTGTCGAGATTTTTTCACACTAAAAAGGGGGAAATAGTTGTCTAGGTGACAGTGGAAACACTTCCATCTTACAATCAACCTTAGTATATCGTGAGGGATTTGGACTAGGGGTGAAAGTTTGCATGATAACATTTTGGTTCCAATACTAGGGATAAAGTCTTTTCACTAGTTATCAAATGGCTACGCTTCAACCTTTTGATGAGTATGAATCAAAGCCTTATTTATTTTACCCATCTTGGTGACTCCATTATGGATTTGGTGATATTTATTGTTGTGATTTTGAGGAGTATGAATTTGAAGAAAAACCCTCAAGTGATGGTGGATTTGAGAATATATTTTCTTCTCCATTTAATGAAGATAGGTGTAGCCAAGAATATGTTATAGATATGCATTTTCAGAAATTGGTCATGATTTGAGTAGGGATTATTGGAAAATTTTAGGAGACCCTATCTACGATACTTATAGTGAAGAAAGTGCAGATTTTGAAGCCTTTGTATAGCCTAATATATTAGAGGCAAATTCATAAAATTTTCATTATCATTTCTAGCCATATATGTACACTAATGATGCAAATTTTTGGAAATATGTGGACGACATGTTTACAATTTTATTTCAACCATCCATGGATGATTTATTAAAAATTTCTCATGACAATTTCTAGCCGTATTCTATGGGGTACGATGACATTATTTTTAGCATTTAGAGATGTTTTGTGACGGTAAAAATTCAGAAAGATTTCAGCCACCCTTATGTTTAGATTTTGGTGAATATGAATACATAAAATCAACATTAGAGTACTCTTTTGGGGCTGTAATTTACATAGGGAAGCAAGTATTTCGTAGCAGTAATTTCCAGCCATCTTTTTCTTTATCTTTCCTCAATATGTCTTTGAAGATTCAGTTGGAAAATATGTTTTTGGTGCTGAAATATCTATGGAGCAAAAGTGTTTTCAATATTTGGATCGTTGTTAGAATTTCCAGCCATGTATAGAGGGGCAACAAGCCCTAATTTTGGAGCAAATTTTCTTCTCAAGATTTGAATTTACTCCTCATTTTTCATCTACATCTTTGTTGGGAAGCTGCGAGGTATTTTTTAGATTTCTTGTGGTGCCATCTCAAGCCTTGAGGATATATATTATATATGAAATCCAAGGAGACTATATATTAAAGTATGTGTATTAGCTTTATGAGATGCAAGGGTAGCATCATGAAGACCTTGTTAGGAGCAATGATGAGCCATCATTGTCATATTGTAACCTCATTCAAAGATGGGTGGATGAAGCTTGTGGATGAACATGCCAATGTTGATATGATTTTGGTGCTCTTGTCCATCTTCACGAGTTGGATTATATTTTTTGTCATAATGTAATATTTGTACCAACTCATGACCATTGTGTACTTGACATATCCTTGTTTTGGCTCATAGACAAACACAAGGATAAACCTCTTGATGTTGATGTAGTGCTCGCTTGGCTTAATTGGTTGTGTGGTTATACCCAACATTTTCTTTTCTTATGGCAAGAAGAGTAGGTGTAGGAGAAATAATATCTTGAAGAGCATAGAGGAGGATGAATAAGATTCTTAGAAGTAGTATATTGGTTGTTTGTTTTCTTCTATGCATCTTGTTTGACTTTTTTTCACTACTTTATTTCTTTAGAAATTATTTCTTGACATCATGCCTCATTAGTTGTATTTTATTTTTCCTTGTCTAAAAAAAATTGGAATAAAGGATTTTTGTCACATTTCCTTTGGTTTTCTAAACCAGTGTGGCCCTCTTTCCTTGCCTTATTGTTACTGATGTTTTTGTGGTTAAGAATTAGCATGACTTGACGTTGGATACAAAGTGCATGTCTTAGAGTTCTAGAGACTTCTGAGGTTCTCATGTAGTCTACCTTGAGAACATGTCCCCATGTTGGAGCTAGATGTTATCCCTGTTAGAAAAACAGGATCACGAAGCAATAAAACAAAACAAATGCATAAATAAAACATAGAATATACATAATACAATAGATACAAAAATATACATGGTTCACCCAGTGTGGGCTACGTCCACCAGAGAAATTGCCAGGTCCTTCCTTTATTATTATCCAGTAAATGAAGGGATACAACCTACAACAAACCCGCTATAACTTCATCTTCTTTCTCTCACAGTCTCCTAACTCAGAATACAATATTTGCGATGCTACATAGCCACAATACATTTCCCTCATAAAAGAGGGTTTCCTTCTAGGGAAAAAAAAACCTAACATAACTTCTACCGTCATATTTGTGACCTTCTAATGATCGGTCCATATTTACAATGAAATTACAATATTCATTTCCAAGGAGTTTTTTTCTTCGGGGGCTTCGCCCCCAAACCCTCATTGGGGAACACTTCCCATTGAACCCCCGCCGGGGGCTCGCTTTCCCTTAGAGCCCCCAACCGAGGGGATGGACCCTCGGACCCTGCAGAGGGGGTAACCCCCCTCTGTACTCCCCTACATGGAGGAGTGTACATTCTTCTAGGGTGTAAAGTCTTCATGGGGTATAAACACGGCTGGAAAAAAAACCTCTGAATCATGAAGATAATTAGGCTCCACAACCAACAATCCACATGTAGGGATAACTAGATGATTTTTTCTACTTATGATTTTCATCACAATCAACGACTCCACATATGAGATCTATGTTTTTCCATGGATATTTATCTAGAGATTCTCCCTACATTTTCTCAGCTAACTCTTATCGATGATTATGCTTATGAGACTTGATTTATTGTACAATGTCATATTTTATTTCATTTCTCATACATGGTGATAGTGTCTTATGTATTGTAATGACAATGGTGAACATTGGTTAAGACTAATAATGGATCACAACACTCTAAATTAATTTTATTTACCTTGTTTTTCCATAGTGGATCATAGTCATCCTTTAAATAAGTGTTGACACTGTTGGTGTAGCCCATCCATATCCCAAACCATACTTAACACTTTCCATATTTTCTGTTCTATATTTTCTTGCTCATGGCTGGTATTCATATGACACAACAAGGTTAATGTTTCATAGTCCCATGATAAAAGCCTCATCTTAAGAGCTATAAGCTTGAGGTTGATTCAACAAAGTAAAAAACAAAGGCCAAAATTAAAGCTTGAGCTATGTCACCTTTCTATGAGGTCAATTCCCCAAGTCCCATGCTTAACAATGCATATCTAAATAAAAGGGACTAATAAATAAAGAACAATCCTAGAAACATGGTAGTAAGATATAATGCTGAGGAAAAGGTAACCAAATGCCAAAGTGCCCCCTCATATTTTAAGGCAATCTTATGGATGAATATCTTTGACAAACCTTACTTGGCTATGCAATTCAACTCATGAATTTAGCTGCCTGGTCACATCATCTATCACAACACATGCTCCTTACCTAGTGTCCTAGGAACTGTTTCTTATCCTAGGGGTTGTCACATGTAATAAGGGTTGATGTTGCCCCCACCATGTTTTAAATTAGAAAATAGTATGAATTTTATGAGTTGTTGTGAAGTTATAAGATGACACTTAAATGTTTCTCTACCTAATGACACTTGCATTTTGACATGACTCATTATTTATGTTTCATTAAGATTTGTGTACATGTCTCTATATTTGTGTACTTGCATTGGGATTCATGATTGCTTTGGGATCCATGACACATGCTTTGGGATTTGTGACTTCCTTGGGAAATGCGAGCCTTTCCTAGGGCATTGTGTACTGAATGGATTGTTGTAACATCTTTCCTTGAGCTTTCTGATTGCATTGGGAGCTGTGATAAGGCTACTAGATTGTTGAGATGAGTCATTTGCACTTTTTATGGAGGATTTTTCACACTTTATGGGGTATGTTTCAACTTGTATGATGTTCTAGTGATGTTTTGAGTCTCATTTATAGAGATTCCCACTCTAGATATCCCACTTATGCCACATATGTGACTTCCTTCACTATTTTGAGGAGGGAAACTTGGTAGTTGAGTTGGTTATCTTTGTTTTTGAGGTTGTTAGCTTGGTTTGAGGATTTTGTTGAGGACCTTTTGATTCCTTCCTCACTCATTGTGGACATATTTGTGTAGGTGGCATAACCACCTCATGTTATATTGAATTATTGACCATATCTCCATAGTTAGTTGAGGAGATAATGGTTCTTTATGTTTTTCTAGGCTAGATATAGGAACAAATTATTTTGTATTGAGAAGGTTGTTAGATCTCTTGTCTATATAAGAGAAACACTTCTCATTGTGAATGTTGCTAGAAGTTTGTGGAGAAAAATATTTGTGTACTTTTTTCTTCAAGCTATGGATGGTTAATTAGAGTGTTCTCTTGGAGATTTTTTCTATGTGGATGCTTTGCATATGGATGGATGTTCAATGGTTCGATCAATGGTCTTGTGTGTTGATTTGATGAGTAAGTGGTTCTCTTTAAATATTTGTGGTTATTTATTTTGAAATTTGTTAAGTGTGGTATTGCTTCTCTAATGTTGGTGGTGCACCCTATTTTCCTTTCTTGACATGCCCCTTCTTAATACTATTTGAGGATTTATAGTGGACGATCTTCCCCTTGATCATCTTGAATATTGTAAGGCTCCTAGAATGATTTGGTATGGTTTGAAGTGGACAACCCTAACTATCAATATAGTTTCACTTACAATTTCTTCAGAGGAGCCTTAGTTGACCCCATATGCCCAATCAATAAGCTAGGCACTAGTCTATTCATTTTTTCTAGATAATCTTAAATAAATAAAAAAAAAATTCCTTTTTATTTCAAGTAGATATGAAATTTTGTAGCTTACCCTTAAGACTTCATCCATAAATCCTAGATGTCTTGGTATATTTTGCATAATTTGAGTTGGAAATAATTTATTTTGTAAAGTTTATCTTGATTCCCTATATTATGCATTTAATAAAGAAATTTGATTCATTGTTTTGGAAATAAATACACTTGATAATCATTTCATAAGACCCCCAAACTTATCTAAAAGAACTCTTAACTTAAACCTAAAATTTACCTTAATTAATAAACTTGATATTGAAATCTCTTATCATTCTAATTTGGTTATAATTGGGTAGTAACATAAGTTACCTTAGCCCCCGGGGTGTAGAATAGTCAATGATGGAGTGTATTGTTAAGGCACTCCATTATGTGAAGTTCGATTCAAAACCCTCGAATCTCCTTGTGTGCCACATGATGAGACACATTGGCATGCATAGGGTTATAGTGGTAGTATTCAGATAACACAATCACATGTCATGCGAGTATGTTCCTGACTAGTTGCTGATTTCCCTAGTAAAAAAAAAAAAACATAGGTTACCTTAGCCTTGACTTGTCCTACCTTAGGAACTCTAAGTGTTACTAGGGAAGCCTCCCTTGTGTTGGGATTGTTCCACACTAAGAAGAGGGAATTATTTGTCTAGGTGATAGTGGAAATACTTCCATCTTACACTCAACCTTAGTATCTTGTGAGGGATTTGGACTAGGGTTGCAAGTCCGTGAGATAACATTTTGGTTCCACTGTAGGGGAGAAAACATTTTCCTTAGTTATCAAAAGTCTATGCTTCAACCTTTTGATGAGTACGAATCAAATAATTATTTAGTTTACTCATATTGGTGACTCCATTGGAGGAAAACAGTCCTTGTTCCTTGCATGTTTTTGACCTTTTGCTTGTAGGATGAAGCAATAAACATTGTGAAGGAATTTAAGATTCACCTTGGTGACTCCATACATGCTTGGTATGAGGTATCATCCCTTATTTTTAGATTTCATATCAAGTTGCATTTTAAGTGAAGAAATATGGTGCCATGGGAATTTCATGAATTCTATCCTCCTTTGATGTTGACAAAATTCATGGGTACCCAAATAAGCTCCCTCCAAAATGGGTGGAGAATGTTCTAAAGTTTGATGGTAATTCTTATATTGCTACTCAAAAAATCACATCACTCTTGAAATTTTTTTCAAATCTCCATGTAATTCATAAATATTTACTAATAAGATTATTTGTACATTCCTTGGAAGGATATCCAAAGAGTTGGATCAAGTATTGTAGTGGCCCCAAGAAAATATCGAATTTTGGAAGTTTGATACAAGTCTTCCTCAAGTGTTGGGGTCATCATTATCAAAAGTATGAGGAGATTATTGAAGACCTTAAGGAAACCCTTCATGAATATGAAGAATCATCTCATGATCCTATCAATGATCAAGCACATGAAGAGAATATTGATAAAGAGTTTCCTCATGTTTCCATGCTAGAGCAAGAGCTGCCTCAAGACTCCATTGAAGACCAAGAGCATGGATAAGAAGCTGATGGATGAAGTCATCGAGAACTTGAAGAACACATTGATGAAGCACATCATGTTGAAGATCAATCCCATGAAAATGACCTGATTGGTGAGAGCACTCTACCTCATGAAGATGAATGTTTGGTAAGTCTTAGATATTCTCAAAATTATAAATTTGGCAATATTTATTGTTGTGATTTTGTGGAGAATTAATTCAAAGAAAATACCTCAAGTGAAGATGGATTTGAGAATATGTTTTCTTATACATTTAATGAAGATATGCACATCCAAGGATATTTTGTTATGCATATGCATTTTCAGAAATTTGGTCATGATTTGAGTAGGGATTATCGGAAATTTTAAGGAGACCCTATCTATGACACCTCTAGTGAATAAAGTGTATATTTTGAAGCTTTTTGACAGCCCAATATGTTAGAGGAAAATTCAGAAAATTTTCATGATCACTTCCAACCATCTATGTACACTACTGACGCAAATTTTTGGCAACATGGGGAAGATGTTTCTGTAGATTTGTTTCAAACATCTAGTGCTGATTCATTACAGATTTCTCATGGAAATTTTCAACCATATTCTATGGGGTATGATGCATATTCTTTTCATCATTTAGGGCTATTTGTGATGGTGAAAATTAAAAAAAAATCAGCCATCATTATGTTCAAATTTTTGTGAATATGCATGCGTAAAATCAATATTAGAGTACTCTTTTGGGGCTGTAATTTACATAAGGCGACAAGTATTTTGTAGAAACAATTTATAGCCATCTTTTTCTTCACATTTTCCTCAATATATCATTGAAAATACAACTAGGAAAAATGTTTTTGGTGCTGAGAATATCTATGGAGCAAAAGTGTTTTTCAATTTGTGGCTTCTTGAAAGAATTTTCAGCCACATATAGAGGGGAAACAAGCCCTAAGTTGGGAGAACATTTTTTTCTCAAGATTTGAATTTACACCTCATTTTTCATCTACATATTTGTTGGGAAACCATGAGGTATTTTTCAGATTTATTATGGTGCCATATCAAGCCTTGAAGAGTGATATTATACATGAAAGCCAATGAGGCCATCTATTAAAGTATGTGGATCAGCCTTATGAGATGCAAGATTTGCATCATGAAGACCTTGTTTGGAGCAAGGATGAACCATCATTATCATATTGTAGCTTCATTCAAAGATGGGTGGATGAAGCCTCTGGATGCATATGCCAATTTTGTCACGATTTTGGTGCTCTTGTCCATCCTCATGAGTTGGATTCTATTTTTTTTCATAATGTAATACTTGTACCAACTCATGATCATTGTGTACTTGACATATCTTTGTTGTTGATACTGAGAGGGGGGTGAATCAGTATCAAGTACAATTTATAACCTTTTTCAACTTATAC
>JZKD02S1663292.1:32155-43401 GCA_000966675.3 Picea glauca
TAGTGTATAAGAAAACATAAAATGACAAATTATCATAAAATTATTTAAAAGCTATTATATTCTTACTATGTTTAACCATAGATATTTACATCATGTGATTTAATATACCACATGAAACCAATAAATATAATGATTTCATTAAGGCATTATTTGGCATCCCATGAATATTTACATCATGTGATTTAATATACTACATGAAACCAATACATATGAAACCAATACATATAGCGATTCCATTAAGGCATCATTTGACATCCCAATGTCCTTATCATCATTACTTATGATGAAATTCTATTATAAAATCTTTGTTATATACACATCTTTGTTATAAGATTTTAATGATTAAAAAAATTAACACTTTGAACCTTTTAGTTTGAAGATTCAAACTGTACTCAAACTTACCAACAAACACCTCACCTAATTCATGACGTTCACTAGATTCGATTGTTTCGCTCCCATATCTCATAGGTGTTTGTACTAATATGATTTCTACATACCCTCCAATAATAAAAAAAGTAGAGACCCCACAAAAGATAATTTAAGAATGGCCTTTTCCTTTCTAATTTCATTTCAATACATGCATTCATAGGAGAAAATGTAATAATGAATTTTAAATATTTTGTTGTAATATATATATTTATTTTTCTTATATTTATTTCATCATTGTGAAATTTCATATCTTTATATTTGTATAATAATATTTGTATTAATTTTAGTTCTTTATATATATGATATAGCTTAATAAAAAGTATACATTGAATTGACTTCTTATGATGTTTTTTTATAGTAATTGCACCATATATCATGTACTTATGTTATTATTGCAAAGTTAGAAAAGTATACAGTGGAGTAAGAGTAAGTTTAAGTGTTTTGTCTCTTAGTTATAAGAGGATGGTGTCTTTTCATTTCAAACATTACATTATATTTTTGGACATTTTTATATGGTTTTTGATTTATTAAATGGAGTTTATTTTTATTCAAAGAGTTATTATTAATTAAAATAATATTGAGTTGGAGTTTTGAAATTAATTGCATATTATAATTTAATGAAAAAAAACTCCACTTCCATATATTTTATAAAAAAAATTATTAACCTTTTATCTTTCTAAAATTACATTACCATCCTCAATTGAGTAGTAGTTTTTAGATGTTACAAATTTACTACAAAAATTGAAAGATGAAAGAGTTTCAACATACTAAACATACTAACTGCACTATTTTCAATGTCTCATTCAAATATATTTTTTTAAAGGATTTCAACATTCCAAACATATCCAAAGAGTTATTTTCAATGTCTCATTCAAATACAATTAAATTTTTTTTATTAGAAATAAAACATAAACTAGCTTAAATTACTAGCTTAAATTTTATTACCATAAATATTTAATTGTTTAAATTTGTATTTTTAAAGGTTTAATATTTTTTCCTTCAAATTTCTTTAAAAAATGAATTCCAACACTCTTCCTTTAATTTTCTCAATACAATATGGTGCTAATAAGATAGAAACACACTTTAGAGATAAGAAGGATTTTTACAATTTTTCTTTGTTAATTCTATTATCTAAAATGAGATTGGTATGGTGTTAATATGGAAAGAGATATATTTGTACTTTTTAATTGAAATATCTTTAAAAGTTTAGAGATAAAGAAATTTTAACAATTTTAAGAGGTGTTATTTAATTCTCTATTTTAGCAATTCTAACACTTGTTATTTAATTTTCTCTAAGATTTAATTAATAAGAAATATACACCTTGTGCCTCTTTATTCGGGACTTAGGATTTTATTACCATATTTTATGTTTATTCTTACGTTATTAATTTTTTTCTACTTATTCATTCATTTTAAATATTTAATATACAATATTTTGGTTTAGATTGATCACTTGATTTTATATTTCCTCATAGGATAAGTTAATTATTTTAAATATTTAATACATAATTATTTGTTTTTAGTTTTACTTTTTTTTCAATCAATCTATTTAGAAATAATTTATTTTTTATCTATTTAGAAATAATTAAAATAATGTTCATCTAATCTATCTTGGATATCCAAATCTCAAGTGGCTTAATTAAGACTTAAAATCTACCAATAATTTTAGTATCATTAATTTTTTTGTCAAATGAGAAGAGATGTTCACAAGTATTTTAGGTACATAATTTTTCATTATTTCCATCCATGTTTGACTAAAAATTTTTATCTTCTCCACCCATATTAATACCTCACTTCATAAAATGATAAAAAAATATAAAATATTTCAAACATTGATTAAAAATATATAAAATATTTCAAACATTTAAAAAAAATTAAAAAAATACTTGACAACATAACCAAATACTTAAATGCTCGACAATAGGACCAAATATTTTGAAAAAACTCAGTCAAAGTGTTTCAGAATAGAGTTAGGTATTACAAATTATATTTTATTTAAATGGAATTTGTATATTTTAAATATTGAGATTTTGTCTTTTTTTCCTAATTAGTAAAGTTTTTGTTTAATTGTTTTATTTTTTGTTTTTAGTGGGAATTAGGTAATACAGATTTTCAGGAAATCAAATTTTTTTGTTGTTTAAATTGCATTTTTAAATGCATAGATTTAGCTTGCTGAAAATCCCCTATACTACTGGCATTATACAAATTTAATCACTCAAATTTGTTGATCCAACAATATCTCATTATATTTCAGCTAATATCTGCATAAAATATATCCAGAAAAGAGAAAAAAAAGTATCACATTTAAACTAGCATTAGTAAATGACTTTTGTAGAATGTAAATCACGGAATACTATGAAAGCCAAATCATAATAAATAAAATCATTAACTAACTATCCAACCACTGTTTCTGTCTCTCGTAAACTTTAATATAAATATAATAATAATCTATTTTTAAGGTCACTGTCAAGCCAACACACCAAATTGGTGTATGAGACCTCCTCTGAATTTGAACCTGTGACCTCTTAAAAGGAAACACATGTTTTTAACTATTAAGCTCACTCAAACTGTATATTAAAGTAACAATATACAAACTTACCCTCAACGTATACATGAGTTACACATTTGCTGAGTTACTTCACGACACATCCTTTTGCAACCACTTCAACCCATCGATAATCCTCAATCGCCATTCAATGCCCTTAATACGTGTTAAACAATAACTCTCAGTGAATGTTTCCGGTTTCGTCCATACGTTCTACTCATACAGTTGAAACGCAAACATACGACGGCAGTGAATTCTATAGCATGAATGGAAGGTAGCGGCGTTTCTGCTAAATGAATTTAAAATTGAAAAAAAAAATGTAATTAATTTTAAAAACTAAAAACTAACATTAAATTTAAGTCTTCGATCGGATTCCAATAAAGCTGATCTCAACATTTGAGGTCGAATGAATTTCGAAAGCTCACCCAAAAATTTTGAATACGCCTTATGACTCTCCTTGCTCCTCAGAAACCAGATATGAAGCCCCGCTTTTCATTAACTGGTCGTTTTCCTTCTTTTTCTAGAGAGTTGAATTGGACACATACCTGTCAGAGATGATTCTATAAATCACGTGAGCATTTATCTTTCTACTGACAATTGATTGATTCATTCATTGATTCCCTCCGTTCTTTACGTTAACGATGATATCGTGTCGATTGCAGCTAAAAATCGGCCGTTTTATTCTACCGTTGCTGACAGACAGAGATAGATAGATGTAAACGATCGGATCATAATAAAMGATGCGGACGACATCAGAATTTAACTTCACCAAAAACCTGTAAAGTTTGAGATGCTTCTTCTCAACTCACGAGTCGGTAATCAAGGGCCTTTCGTTGTAAGAAAGTCCGTTAGACCAATTTCTCTCTCATCATCATCATATAAATTGGAATGAATTTATTAATTCCCATTAAAAGAATTAAAAATAATATTATATATATTATATAAAAATTAAAATTAATTAGTKAATAAATTTAATTTTTTTATTATTTKGTAAAAACAATATTTTATATATTATACAAAAATTAATTAATAAATAAGTTTATWTTTTTTTWWGAATAAATTCAATTTGTTGTTTTTGAATAATTTCAAATTTTTTTTTGTTATTATGKAAAAAYAATATTTTATATATTATAYAAAAATTAATTAATAGATAAATAATATTTTAGATATTATATAAAAATTAACTAATAAATAAGTTTAATTTTTTTATTATTTTTTCCAAAATTTATATTTTCCCTCGTTAAATCATCCTTATATATAAATTATGTATGTCACAAGAAATAATGTTTATATTAATGCAAGATGATACTCTAAAAATGCATAAACACATGTTGATTAGTAACTATATACACATGCAACTTATGCAAGGAAAACCCAAAACAAAAAATGGATGATTAACACATAGTAAATTAAAAGAGACCATAAAATGACACTTATCTTTTATAAAACAACATGAGTTGTGCGCATCCCGTCCACGTTCCTCTCATCCTTAGACCTCGCTGCTCATAAACTTTCAGCAGCGGGTCACCCTCGAGCTCGGGCTAAAATCCACTCCAGTTAGGAAATCCTAACTAGTATAAGGTTTCTTAGACAACATAAAACTTAGACTCAAGTGCCAAATCAAAGTAAAATCCTACAGTCTCTCATTCCCCACATGCTTGTCCCACCCCAGGAAGTGTGCCCCGTCTCTGCTCAATAGTCCTTTAGTTGCCCCACTTCTCTTTCAGGGCTTCAGCAATAGGCCATAAAGGAAGTCTCATAGCCCTATAGTTGCAGCTTGGCACCTTGGGAATCAATTCTCGATCAATTCTCTCCCCTGGAGAGAATTCTCAAGGGCCTGACAACCCACTTCTTCAATGTCCTACAGGCTTGACAACATGCCTCTTCAATCTAGTTCCAACGCTCTCCCTGGTACAGGTACAGGTACAGTAATGGAAACATGAAAGTATCTATGATAACAAGGAGGCGAGGTCTGAATAATTATCCCCACCCCGCCCCTCCCCCTCATGGATGAATTATCTAAAGTCCCCAAAACTTATGTGCATGTTCACAATTTAGCACTTGTCATGTTGGAAACTACATGGGCTAGACATCTGTTCTCTCACATGGTGATATGTTTGTTCATAGGGACTTAAGATAAAATGCATTATCCTCTAATTTAGACTTTAACTTTATCAATATTGATAAAATATTCCTTTTTGGCTTAAGCCCCCTTAGCTTAGCCATTTTATAAACTATTAGCTCCCCCTTTCCCATTCTAGTGGAGTTTATCCCCCCATACTCTTTTACATGGTTGGTCTACAACAATGATGTTTTTTCATTAAAATTGAGTGTGATTGCATTTACAAAGATTAGGCTCGTTGGCCTTTCAACGTCTGGCTCACCATCCTAATAACCACATAGTCACTCTGGACCAAAAACACATATATATAAAGGCACTCTAACCTCCTAGTATCCTGACTCGCCATCCTATATGTACAATTACATTATATTTACAATGGGGTTTGTCCTAGGGGTATTACATTCCCCTCCCCCTTATTTATGAACTATCATTAGTGCATTATATACATATGTACAAACAAAACTTCACAAATCTTCAAAAAGATGTGGGTATTATGCATGCATAGCATCCTCAGGACCGTAACAGATCCACTGGACCTTTACCCATCCTATTTCTCGATTCTGGAGTAGCTTGACTTTTCGATCCAATATGCACACCAGTTGAACTTGGAAATCTCCTTCTTGCTTCACCTGAATCATATTCCAATCAATGATATTATTAGCATCAAGCACATATTTTTTAAGTAAAGACACATGGAATACATTATGAATGCACAACAATGCAAGTAAGGCAAGAATATATGCAACTGGACAAATTCTCTCCAAAATTTCAAACGGCCCACAATAACGTGTTGCCAGCTTGGAACAATTTCCCAACTTTAGGGAACGTCGCTTCACCTTTACTTTTAAGAACACATGGTGATATGGATTTAGGAGCAAGATGAACTAATTAACAAACTGAATACAATAAACATGGAAATATGAAGAATAACACAAATATCCAGTGAACAATATCTTCTATTGGATAATGAAATAGGTTGAAACTGTAAAACTGCAGAATTGAAACACTTGCTCGAATGGTGGTAGCTATATTTGAGAAGAGATGTGGTTTCTACGTGCATCCGTTTGAGTAGAATGGATTACAATGAGGCTCCAAAGGCCTTTTTGATATTACTCATGAATTCCAAAACCCTAGACATCCAAAAACCTAACCCTAGAAGGTGAAACACCAAAAGTCATGTGGGCCCCTATGGGTAAGTTGGTGTAAGTTGGTACCTCAACTTCTCAGAGTCATAAATTTTACATACAACCTTCATTTTAGGCACGTGATATCCCGTTGAAAAGGTCTTTCAGAGAACTACACATTTCGTCGTCAAACTCTAACTTTGTCTACATTTTGACTTTTGAAAGCCAAAAAAACATTGTTTAGAGCCCCAAAACGGCCCTGGAAGTACATCAAGATGTGTTGACATGAAAACATACGAAATAAGTCAGTTGGATTAGGAGAAAGACCACCGATATCCACTTGGAGGATGTGTTGAGCTTCAAACATTCCCAGAAGTGTAGAACCCACAATTACAAAGGAGTACAGAAGAATGTGTTTAACAAAAACGGATAAGATGAGCCACTTGGAATAGGTGGGTAGCCGCCAATATCCACCTGGATTAATCATTTCCCCTTATGAAGAAATGGTATCCATTGCATTGAGTTCCCCCATCAGGTGAGGAAACTTCTTCTCGATTTGGCCCAGGGTGAGCCACTTGCCTTGGTGTAGGAGTTTCCCTGCCTTGACAACCCGATAAAGTTGGATCCTCTGCTGGCGAGTGCTCTTGACTTGTGTCCACTATCTGATCAGTGGATGTTTGTTCCATGCAGTCAGGGTTGAGATTTATTGGTGTCATTTGTTTTGCAATCAATGAGGTGTCTAATAATGGTGGAAAATATGGCTGAAGGAGGTGCACTTTGAACAATGGATGCAGGCCAAGGAAGAGTGGAGTGTTGAGCTCAAAATAATTGCTACCCACAACCTTAGTGATAGTGTAAGGCCCATAATTGAGTGGGAGAAGCTTCTGATGGGGCCCCGTGAGATGTTCCTTCTACAAATCTAGCCAAACTTTTTCGCCAACCTCACACTGGCGTGGTAACCTGTGGTGATCATGGCGTTGCTTGTACTTAGAATTGGACTTCTGCAAAATCTCATGGACCTGTTGGCAAATGTGTTGAATCTACTCAATAAATTTGGTGTCCTTATCGATCACAAACTAATCATGGAAAGAGTTCGTATGTGCGGTGGCAAGACGAAGTGTAACATCAATGGGTCCCAAGGGTTACAATCCCAAACCCACCTGAAATGGGCTATTTTTAGTGGAGCTATGGAGAGCCTTGTTGTAATTGTGTTGAACATAGGTAAGACTCTCGTCCCATGTACGTGTGTTGTAGGAAAATATCCCTGCGGACAGGTAGATTTCCTCTTGAGAGATAGACCCTTAACTCTAAGACAGAAAGTGCTTAACATGGGCATTGAATTCCTTTTAGATCTAATCAAGCTAATGAACGAAAAAGAAGGAGGAAGGTATGTACCTTATGAACACCGTTTGTCTCTACAAGGTCCAAGATGAGCTTCGATCTTAAGCTCCTTGGTAGGTCCTGCAAGACAAACAAAAGTACAAAAGACTTCTTACTCTACTGAGATTAGATAAAACATAGATCCATCTACTGCAAACAAACTTATATGGAACAAGTACAAGTTTGAAATAAACAGGCCAAGCATTGATTGTATTAATGAGAACAAAGTGTTACTTACAGCCATGGATGTGAGTGCAGCAGCTTCATCGATCTCCCCTTGTCCTAACCCTTGCTTAAACAGTGCACACACAGAATGTTGATGTTCCAAATGACATCTTCCTCATGAGATCATAAGTTAGATTCTTCACAATACTTTCCATCCCCTTTCACCATGAGAAGACCTCCTTATATAGGCTTGGAGAGGCCCAACAACTTGAAATATATTTGGTGTAAGTTGAGGATTCTCCTCCTTCAGTTATGGATCTTCCCTAAGATCATGGCTTGACCAAGGATTCAAATCCAACTACCTTCAGAGATTGAAGGTATCTCTTCCTGATTTTCCTCAACAAGTCAAAACTCGCTCAGAAAAGGCATATCTTCCCCAAAAGGGGCACCAAAGTGCTATAGCTCCTCCTTAAAAGGGTGCATAGAGCGCCAGCATTCCCTGTTAGTGTATAGGGGAACACTCCTCTCCAAAAATTTCTTGTGAGTGGATTTTCTAGTGGTAAAAGGTTTATAAACTTTTAACCCATTCCTCTTCTTCCAAATCAGTTGTTTGAGGTGTTTTAAGTGTACTTCTGATGTCGTTATAGACACAACATAGAATAGATGGAAGTATGTTTTTTCTGACACTTGCAACACTTGTGACCAAAATGCGACACTTGTAATATTGATAATGGCGACACTAGGCCATTGTCGTAATGATTAATTTTGATGTGTAACAACGTGGATTCTTAGAACTGTACATGTGCAGGATGTGCACAATCACCTGATTTACGACCTCTATTTGGTTGTTGATTTGGTGGTGGAAAGCAATGGATTTTGTGAGCTTGGTGTCCAATAAAGGCCAGACACTCGACCAAAATGTGTTGAGGAACCTGTTGTCCTGGTCGGAGATAATGGTATGTGGTATCCCAAAGTGGATCCACACTCATACGAATAAGATCTTGGAAGTATCTGTCGCTGTGATATTCTTCTTCCAGGGTGTGAGGATGGTCATCTTCGAAAACCAATCAACGACCACAAATACGCATTCATTTCCTTTCTTGGTGGATGACAAGTCAGACATGTAATCCATTGATATGGATTCCCAAGACTTCTTGGGAATAGGAAGAGGGTTGTATAATCCTTTCTTCTTGATTGTTGGCTTGGCAATGGCACAGGCAGTGCAAGATATGATATATTTGTTTATGTCCTGTCGAAGTTTTGGCCAATAAAAATGTTTCTAAAGAGCGACCATAGTTTTCTCCATGCCAAAATGTCCCGCCACTCGACTGTGGTGGGCTTCCCAAATCAACTTTTCACACTCACTTGTAGGAACACAGAGATGGCCCAGGTGGCATAAGAGTTTGTCCTGGATGTGAAAATTGGTGACAGTTGTGCCTTTACCCAAGATATGATAGGCGGTGGAAAAGTACGGATCTTGTTGATAAATTTGGGGACACTTATATGCTTCATGTACACAAGAATGGAGCACAGTGGTGAGTGAAGCCAAAGGAGTCCAACTGAGGCAGTTAGAGACACGATTAGAGATACCTATTTATACTTGATGTTGAGATGGAACTGTTGCAGGTGGGTGGACCACTTATGAAGCCAGTTGTTTTGCAATTTCCCTTGTGTCTATAAGAATTGCAGAGGCTTTTGATCGATGTGTATGATCGTCTCTTTTCTGAGAATGTAATGTTTCCATTGATGAAAAGCTTGTACATTGGAATACATTTCCTTGTCATAGGTGGGGTATTTCCGGACAGTATCAGAGAGTGTCTCACTATGGTATGCCATAGGATTCTTGTGCTGAGTGAGAATTGCACCAACAACATATTCATATGAATCAGTCTCAATCCTGAACCGTTGTTGCAAATCGAGCAAGGAGAGTACTAGAGTTGAGCACAAGCGATGCTTTAGAACATTGAATTCTCATTTTTTCTCCTTCCCCCACACTAACTTGGCCCTACCATCTCCCTTGGTCACATGGCTGAGGGCCCATTCAATATGGGTGAATCCCAACACAAACCATCGGTAGAAGTTGGCTAGTCCCAAGAAGATCTGAAGCTCGATCAGTGTGGTGGGGAATCGCCAGTCACGGATGACTTGGATCTTAGATGGATTAACATGTACCCCATTCTCATCAGCAATGTAACCCAAGTATTGGACCATGCTCATGCCAAATTATCATTTCTCGAAGTTGGAATATAGCTTGTGTTGTTGCAGAGTGCTCAAAACCCGTTGAATATGCCACACGTTCTCCTCCCACGTTCTACTGAAGATGAGGATGTCATCCAAATATACCACCACAAAGGAGTTGGTGAAGGGTCTCAGTACATCATCCATCATCCTCATGAAAGTAGTTGGTGCATTTGTTAAGCCAAAGGGCATGACTAACCATTAAAAGAGACCTTCTTTAGATTTGAAGGTTGTCTTCCATACATTAGTTGGTTCGATGGGAACCTGGTGGTAGCCATACTTTAGGTCAATCTTGGTGAAGAAATTTTCCCCCTTGAGTTGGTCAAGAAGGTCATCAATCCTGGGAATGGGGTATCGATTCCTGACTGTGATTTTGTTTAAGGATTTGTAAGCAATGCAGAGTCTTCAAGTCCCATCCTTCTTCTGCACTAGTACAATTGGGCTTCCTCAAGGTGAGGAGCTAGGTATAATGTTCCTCTTTTGAAGAATCTCTTGGATATGATGTCTGATTTCATCATTTTCCATCAACGAGAAATGATACACTGGTTCATTAGGTAGAGGTACATCGGCGGTCAGATCAATTGGATGCTTGACTTGGTAGTGTGTCGGTACACCTCTAGGTGAGGAGAATATGTCTTTGTATTATTTCATGATCTCGTCCACTTGCTTCCGCTGCAAAGAGAGGCTTTGTGTAGAGGCCATGGATGTGGTGGTGATCTTCTGGTTACTGTGAGCATGGATCACAAAGAAGATGAACTTCTCGGTCTATGAGATGACCTTACTACACTAATTAGCAGAGATTAAATAAATAGTAGTAGGCGACGCTACCTATGGTATCCTGTACAATTTTCTACCCAAACTAAGAATAACACTACGGGGTCTAAAATCATACACAAAATGACACTTCTATAAATATGTTTGTCCTAAAAGAACATCACAAACTTCTAGAGGCGAAATATCGCACAGTGCCTCATCTTTGAAAGGCTTGATGTTGTAGGGCAGACAACACTATTGGCTGACACAGAGATCTCTTCCTTGGCGAAGCCATCCAATGGTGTAGGGTTGTGGGTGCAGTGCCATTGGCAGGTCTAACTGCTTGACGACCTCTGTTAAAATAAGGTTCTTCTTAATACTGTTATCGACAATGAAATGAAGTGGATCCCCCTTTACCCACATCTGCAAGTGAAAGAGGCATTCCCCTTCCTCTGGTTCTTCTGGTTCACTTGGCTGGAATTTGGTGGTA
>JZKD02S1663292.1:43411-54543 GCA_000966675.3 Picea glauca
AACTAACTTAAATTTTATTATAAAATATTTAATTTATATTTTTTAAACTTAAATTTTATTATCAAAATGTCTAATTGTTATTTTTAAAATTTTTACAATTTCTTATTTTTCTTCTTCTTGAAGTTTATTTCAAACTTTAGAGAAAGGAAAGAATTATAGCACTCTTCCTTTAATTCTCAATAAGAGAAGCACACTTTATACAAAGGAAGGAACACAAATTTTAGAGAGGAAGGAATTATAACACTCTTCTTTTAATTCTCTCAATACGGTGTTAGTAGGAAGGAACTCTACAATTGATCGCTCATTCTTTTTTAGTTCTCTCAATACGGTGTTAGTAGGAAGGAACTCTACAATTTATCGCTCATTCTTTTATACTTTCACAATGGTGTTAGTATGGAGAGCACCTTTGCATAGAAATATGTTTGAAAATTTTAATAGAGAAAGGAACTTTATCAATTATAACTATGGCATTATTAGTAAGAGAGATATACACTTAGATAGGAAATAATTCTAAGAATTGTAACATTCCTTATTTCAGAATTTCAGAATTTTTTTTATAACATTTTTTATTTAGATATTATTTTGGGGATCAATCAAATAATTTATAAAGAACAATATTTGCTAAGGTTTTGCAAATGGGATAGCAAGCTAAGTGGACTTTATTGTGGGGAAAACTCTACAATTAAGGGCGCTTGAGCGAGAGGTGTTTTGGGATGGGTGACCACCTAAGAAGTCCTGATTACACGGTGCAGGCCCCAAAAGTGATGATTGGTGTTATGCGATTTATTTTTGTTGACTTCAATCCCATATCTTCATAAGGATTGGATTACGTTCACATGTTTACTTTTAGGTGATTAATCTCATTTCCTCTTAACCATTTTTACTTTTAGGTGATTAATCTCATTTCCACTTAACCATTTTATATCTCGTATATGTAATGAACCAATTAATTTAAGTATTGAATACTTTTTTATCCTTCCTACCAACGTTAAACCTCACTTGTGTCTAAAAGTTCTTGAGGGTAGGATGGAATGTTTCTAAACATTTTTAATCAATTAAATGGTTAAGTAGAGAAGTTTTCATCCTCCCTACACATGTTCTTGAAATGTTTTTCTCCTTAACATGTTCAAACCTCATTTGTAGCATGAAGTGTTTGAGGGTATGATGAGATGTTTCCAAAAAAATTTAATAAATTCTATGGTTAAGAAAAAAAAAGTTTCATCCTCCCCACTTATGCTCAAGTCATAAGATATTTTAGAGGGAAATAAAATATTTTTAAATATTTGTCATTTAAATTTAACTTAGGTGGTTAAGAGAAAAAAATGTTTATATCTACTCTTATTTAATTATTTTAGTGTAAAAACTATATGATATTTTGAAAAAACTAAAAATTATTTGAGAACCATTTTAGCATTTAAATTACCAAACTATAATAAAAGAAAAAATTAAAAATTAAAACAAAATCATTAACTACTATGAGACCCCTCGTTTTGTGACTAGTAAAGGTTAATATGTATATTCACATCTCTCTTGTTTGTAACAAAACTTAATCTTTGTTAATCACTCAGACTGGCAATCAGCTAGCCACCATAGTAAATTTTAAATATGATCAAGTAAAAGTAAAAAAAATAAACATGTAAACTTATGTCTTTATAATAGTGAGGAAGTTAGTGGTTGAAATCACAACTATTGATTTATGGGGACGACTAAGAATATTCTATCAATATTTAATCTTGTCCATACAAAACTGATTAAGTACTAAAAACCTATTAAATATGCCCAGTCGATATGTGTACACCTTTAAGCATAACTAGCACAACCATATTATAAAAGTGGTTAATATATACCTAAAGACCATATCAATCACTTTTATAATAAATAAAATTATAATAAATAAGATTAAACTTTCATATTAAAACTAATAAATTAATACCATTATGGTTTAGATCTGCTCAATTTTCCACCTACCAAACTAATAAAATATATTAAAATATAAAAAACTATGCTCTCCCATCTATGGAGAGCTACACCCCATCTTATAATCTATAAATTCCAACACAGCGACGCCCCATCTTATAATCTATAAAGCCATGGCACCATATCTTGCCCACTTCCTCCACTACAAGTTTCACTAACTCAGCTTACCCAAATTTTATATATATAAAAAATACATACACAAACTATATATACCAAAAAAAACCTCAAACAATATGTATATAAAATGCAAGATATCTATTTTCATTACAAAACAAACACCTAGCCCGAACCCAAAACAATATATATATTAAACTGGACCATATAAAATAACTTCTGCATTAAACATATCTTCTGTATAAAACCGGAGCATTTTTTTCCCGACGATCTTCGAACTGTTAAAAAAAAATGCATTAAAGAAATTAAAACCAACAGGTTGAACTTGTGGTTGCTGGTCTGTAGAAAGCCAAAAGCACTTCGGGGTGCATTGGACGTTAGCATGTGATCATCATCTTCCTCGGCTAAACAAATACTATATTTCATTGATCTGTATGCTTTCATGAAACTGCAAGTCGTTAATCTTAAATCCATGCCAGAAGTAGTAATATTTTCATAAAAATTAATTAGTGAACAAGTTTAATCTTTTTTATTAATTTTGTTTCCAAATATTTTATGAATTTCGTGAAAAATTTCAATCCCACTTATTAAATCATTCCTATATATGGATTCTGTCCATAGCTCAACCGATTATCCGACATCCTTCCATTCATAGTTGCTCATCTAACCTCCTTCTTCCGACTTCGGGAGGTTTCAAAAGTCTGGCGGATCTGTGATGGAATGATAGACAAAGATAATAATAGTGGTCGACATTGAAATAGCATCTTAATTGGACCCTTATCCTCATTAGTGCTTAATGATTCAATATCTTGGTTTATGTGTTAAAACCTTTGGTTCCACCAAATTGGTTATGAATCTATTGAAAAAATAAATATGTAGGCCATATGAAGAACAATCGGCTAGAATTATCTTTCATAGGGTTCTTTCTAATTCATTTAGATTTACATATTTACTATTTATTAGGCTTTATTGATATCACAAGGTCGTGGGTAAAGCATGTAAAAATAGAACTTAATCCAAAATAGGTGGCATTATAATTTTATTTGAGTAAGTATAAGTTAATTATAAATTTTCATGACAAGTTATTATAAAGATGTAAATATGGAAAAATAACAATTTGTTAACTTTAAGAAATAATTTGGAGTACTTATACAACAAATTTGTATATGGTGTAAGATGATAAAATATATGAAATCAAATTAACTTTCTCTGTATATAAATTTTTTTTATGGAAGTTTTGTAACATTGTAAAATTCAATTTTTTCTAATAGTTTTATGTTACTTTTCCATCAAAATGTAATGCATCTATGCACATTAGTGTTAGTGTTGAGTTCCTAAATAATAAAATTTCCTTAAAATAACTTGAGGTCTTGTGGGTTCTAGTAGTCTCGTGTGCCACATGTGGGGCCACCTTGGTAGGCCTAGAGATGAGAGTACAAGTACACCCAAATTGTCTACTCTAAAAAATGGAAAAAAAAATGTCATTTGCATGTCTCTTTCTTCCAAAAAAATTAATGTTAATTTATATTTTTCTAAAATTATGAAAGTCACACTAACCTTTAAGTTTAAGGAGTCAAACAATTTTTCATTTTTTGAAGTTCTATAGACTATTTAACAATAACCTAAATGAAAATATTGATTAAGGAGTCAAACATTTTTAAACAATTTTCCATTTTTTGAAGTTCTATAGACTATCTAACAATAACCTAAATGAAAATATTGAAATATTTGAAAAAATAAAAGTTTTGGTGCTTTTGCAATATTTAAGTGTTTGCATGTTACACATTGTTCTGCATAAAAGTTTGTGCTCCCATATTAATTCTTTCCCATTTTGCAAATGCCCATCATATTTTAGAAGATTCCACTTATCCCACTTCCTATAATAGCTTCATTCATTTCCATTAAACATTAAAAGCTTTGATTAGGGCCAAATCATTTTCCTTCTGCCCTGAATATCGTAGGTGTCATAAGACCCATTTTTATTATGAAAAATATACCAGGATACTACCTATATTCATAGTTGTGTTCCTTGTACATGTCTATTGAGCATGAGAAAGCAATGTTTAGGGTCCAAGAACCTTGTTTTACACCCCCAACTAAGGTATATGACCTAACTCCCATGCATGTTGTGAAAACATTGACAATGTTTCCCATATCCTACATATAGGCCAAAGATCTCTTAGAAAATATTCATGGTATTTAAGCTTGATAGTCCTTGGCTATTCCTGATATAAGCCCCATGACCAATTTTATTGAACAAAGCATAATAATGGTGCCAAAGATCACCCATAGAGGCCAAATATTTCCTTCAAAGGTTCTGTGTGTATTTTCAAGGACTACTACATCAAATTTGATTCCAAAAAGATTCAAATTGTCATTGGGTATGTAGTGTCCCCAAGGCCGAGCCCCATTGTAAACCATGTTTGGAAGGGAATTTTAATCATGTTTTATAGGTTGGTGAGCCAAGTTTTCATAAGCTGGAGGCTTATGTGTTGTTAGGCCAGGGAGCCTGAGTATTGGAGGCCAGGAGCCTGTTGTTGTATATGTAATCATGCATAACACTTAATAAAATATAAACACCACCAGGTGCAGACTCACCACGATGAATGAGTGAAGGGGGACTGAGTATCCACAGAGTGGGCAAGGAATTAGGGGTTGGAAGGTGGGAAAGGGGCTAAGTGTTGAGCCTAGGGGCTAAGCCTAGGGGGATTAAGCCTCGGAATAATATTTTAATATTATTCCAAAAGATATGTGCATCATAGGCTTTTATCCTAAGTCCATTTGGAAGGACATGTGAATTTCCAAGTGGTGGGAGGATTGTGTGCTGGTGGAACGTATGCAGTTCCATGGGTGATAAGTGTCAACCTTGGTGCATGCGAATAAAACGTCCAGGGTGAGCCGTGAGAAGGCGTCGATTCCCATTCCACCAGATTGTCTGAACGCGTACAGAGCTCTGAGCAGTATGACTAACCCGACTCCTGTAGAGAACCTTGGGGAGACCCTGTGACTCGAATGTCTGTGTCTGATTCTGAGAAATCCCATGTGTGTAACCCCAGCCTACGAGAAGCCTGTGTTGATTTCGGGGAAGAGTCTTTACTTGTTCGGGAAAGCTGAGCGAGCCTATGCGAGCATTTCCTGTTCCGAAGTTGTGACTATGAAGCCATCCTGTGATTTTCAAATCCAGTTTTTGGGAAGCCTGTGTCTGTTTTCCCGTGGAATTGCTGAGACTACGCAGTACTGGACTGTGTGAGGCTTGTTGGTCTGTGAGTGACTCCCTCCAGGTGAGAGAGTGCACAGGGGAAGGAAAGAACTCCTGGAAGGAACCCTGTAGCTGCCAGAGAGCTCGGAGACTTTCGGTCCGGTCTATTCCTATAACCCAAGGTAAGGGATATTGGCAGCCGAAGGACTGTCTGGGTGACAGAGAAGGTGCATTCTCTTGGGGTGGAACAGGCATGTGGGGAATGAGGGTTTGTGGGTAGTGAGCATGGGAGATTCCTTGGAGAGAATCCCTTCCTTGTGGTTGTGTGTTGTTTTCCCTGTAACCTCAGCCTGAGCCTAGATTCCTTGCCTTGGGGTGGAGCTTAGTCCCAGCTCGGGGGTGACCCACTGCTGAGTTGATGAGAAGTGTGGTCTAAGGCTGGGAGGTTCATGGAAGGCCTGCATTTGGTTGGTGGATTCCGCCATTGTTACAAGATAAGTGTCTAACTATGTTTATCACATTTTATCATGTCTCCACTGTAAATGTTATCATGTTTTCCGTTGTGTAAACGAATTAATATGGAATGCTATGGATTGTTTAATTATAGAAGTAATGATATGTTTTAATCTGAGTTAAATGTGTTTATTTGTTTAAATGCATGGGATATATGATATCCGTATGATCTTTGTACAAATGGTGTGTACAAATTGGTATTAGAGCGTGAATAAGCCTAGAGTTTCGAAATGGGTGTGCTACAAATTGGTATCAGAGCGCGAATAAGCCCAGAATTTCAAAATGGGGGTGCTACAAACTGGTATTAGAGCACGAATAAGCCCAGAGTTTTGAAATGGGTGTGCTACAAATTGGTACCAGAGGGAAGGTTTCGACACTGAGCCTAGATGGGCCAATGGAGCGGTCTTTGGACCGAGAATGCGAAGGGAAATTGGATCTGGATGACCAATTTTGGACCTTGGTTTATTCCGAAGTGTCAAGTAGTTGCTTGACCGTGCTTACGAGCTAAGGAAGTATAGCAGCGAGTGAAACCGTAGTTGGTGTGGTCTATGGCCACGGGGAGACAGGTCTCTACACCAATGGTGTTAGAACCTTAGGATATGTTCGGGAGGGAAGGCGAGCCCTCGTAACCGTCATATCTGGAAAAATGTGTGTAGGAATCAAAATTCCTTTTGAAATACACAGGAATGTGGAAATCGCGATATGCGAAATTTCGAATTGGTTAGAAACCGTCTGAGCCGTCAGATCTCGGCCGAAAAACCCGTCAGCCGTAGGATCTGTCGGGATATGTCTGAAGGTTAAACCTCAGAGACTAGGGGAGAAAGCTCCAAAATAGATCTAGATCGTCCGAAAGATGGAGGACACATGTCGTGAGATTTTCCATTTCGAGAAATCGAGAATCGCGATATCAGGAGTCATGAAGGAAGTCGGGAATTTTAATGGTAAATGTCCTGGGAACGATCTGAGCCGTCCATCAGTTGGGACACGTGGGTGATATCGGGATCCCATTGGCATATCGGGGTTCGACGTTTCATGAATCCTGAGGACATATGTGTTTCGGCATTGGAAAGTCTGAAACCTCGATAAGAGGTATGACTGTGGTCATACAAGGGGAGGTCGTGTGAACCACGAGTCTAGCCCGCAGGGATAACGGAAGTTAGAGTGCATCGGTGTTTGGAAGCCCAAAACCCCGAAAGGATTGGGACTTTCCATGGTGGAAACCCCAGAGCAGTCGTGGACTGTCTAATTTGAGATGGCCACGTGTTGAGAGATTACCTGTTTCGAAAAATCTGGGATTCGGGAGTTCTGTTAACAAAGAAATCAGACTCTCGTCGTGATAAATCCTGACCATACTCTCGATACGTTATCATGTGGCTAAGTCCCGATGAACGGACGAGATTCCTTCAGGGAATCTCCGGGTCTTTAATGAGCATCCGATGTGAGAAAGATCTGACCGTTGTATTTTTCTAGGATTGGAGGTGGACACATGGAGATGTACCGCGTGTCAGAGGGTCGAGAAGAGAAGCGAGGGAGGTGGGACCCGATGACATCGTTAAAAAGAGACGTGGGCCCTCATTAACGTACCACGCACCATCGTAGTTGTGGGTAACCACTGAGTCATGTGGGCCTGGAGGGCGGAGTAAGTCGGAATTTCGGAAGTCGGGAGTTGGAAAAGAAAGCAAGTTGAAAGTCTTGTGGGCCGAAACCACGAAACCCGAAGTCCCAAAATTCTGAAGTACCAAAAATGAAAGCTTCGAAAACATGAAAAATGCAGAGGCGAACGAGAGCTCAGGAAACCATTGGAATCGAAATGTCTTTTGTTCTTGTTGGTATTAGTTATAAATGCTGAAGATTGTTCCTGAAGGTTTAATGGCCTGATAAACTATGATTTTATTTTCACAGTGCGTGTGCAGAGTTCAACAGAGGTCAGGACTCCACTTAACCAACGCCGAGTATGGAGTGGGGAAAAGTGTAGATTACCCCGGAAATAGAAGACAAATAGGAAGGAAAGGATGTTAAGCTGGGATTCGAAGGATCGAACTCAAACAGGCACGGAAAAGAAAAGGATAAGGAAGGACACATAATGAGAATCATTCAAGGGTTTCAAAGAGAGGCCAAGGCTCGCCGAGATGATAGCCGAAAGATTATGAAAGTCAGGGATTGGCAGGGTGCATTAAACTTAAAAAATTTTAAGAGCCTGGAAAGAATAGAGAAGAAACTCGATAAGGGAAGAGACTCAAGTACGAAGGAGAGTCACAAAACCCATGAAAGAAGAAGAAGGTCGAGGAGCGGTAGCCGACATCTTAGTTGATCCCAAAGACATTCTAACAGGAAGACACACGGTAGTTCAAGCCCATCCCCTACCAGAAAACATCAAAAATCTGGAAAGGAGGAATTGAAAGGAGAGATGAAAAAAATTAAGTCTCCAACATTCGATGGAGAACATAAGAAGGAGGAGGATGCTGAGACCTGGTTGCTTGGCATGAAGAAATACTTCCAACTGCAGAATTATTCTACCCATGCAGAAGGAAGAATTGCAATGTACCAACTGAAAGAAAAAGCATCCATGTGGTGGGATCAGTTTGTACAGGTGCATCACATCAGAGAGAAAGAGGTCACGTGGAAGGAGTTTAAGAGGTATTTCAAGAAGAAATACCTGACTAAAAGATACTATGATAGAAAGATGAAGGAGTTCTTTGAACTCAAGTTGGGCAGTATGACCTTTTGATGAGTATGAACAAAATTTTCGAGAACTACTGAAGTATGTTCCATTCATCAAGGACGAAGCTGTTAAAATTCAAAGGTATCTGAGTGGATTTCCACCTTCCATGAGTGAAAAGATTCAATATGACGATCCTAAGACCATGGACGAGACCATCAGAAAAGAGAAATGCTTGTATGAACAGCAAGGAGAAAGGCCTATCCTTCGAAAGGTCTGGGATGATCGAAGGAAATTTAAGAAGGAACAGAGGCAGAAGGGAAGAAAGCCTTCCTTTTTCAGAAATAGTCCTTGGGGACAATCATCTTTTAAAGAGCCTAGGAAGGTTGAAGGGAGTGAGAAAATGCCAAGGCCTCCACCTATAGAGTGTTGGGGATGTAAAGGAAATCATCGGTACAGAGATTGCCCCCACAGAAAATACAAAGCAAGAACTGTCCATACTATTCAGCAAGCTGAAACAGTGGAGGATATGGGCAGTAGAATGCTGAGGATCTACGTAGCCCTGGACAATAAGCAAGCAGAATTTCAATCGCACATGATTGAAGTGGAAGGTACGATCAACAACCGACCACTTGTTATTTTAATTGATTCAGGGGCTAGCCATAGTTATGTAGATCCTAGAGTGGTGGATAGTTTGCATCTAATGAGAAGAAAACATGAGAAGTCTTGGTTAGTGCAGTTAGCCAAAAGACCAAGAGGAAGGTCACTGAATTGGTTAAGTCCTGTTCAATGGACATGAAAAGAATGAGCACTAAGGCTGAGTTGAACATTCTGCCTTTAGGCTCATACGATTGCTTAATTGGGATGGACTGGTTGGACCAGCACCATGCCCTTCTGGATTGTCGTAACAAGGGGTTCACATGCCTGAACGAAGAGGGAAATCAGGTAACAGTCCAAAGAATTCCCAAAGCCGTGGTTGTGAGGGAAATCTCATCCATGCAGCTGAAGAAATGTTACCGGAAAGGCTGTCAATTATTTGCAGCTCAGGTGGAAGAAGCATCCCAAGATGTAGTATCGAATCTGGAAGACCACGAAGTACTCAAGGAGTTCAAGAATGTATTTCAGGAGGTACCTAGACTACCTCCGAGGAGGGACATCGATTTTTCTATAAATTTGATGCCCGGAACAGCTCCAGTTTCGAAATCTCCTTATAGAATGAGTACACCAGAGATGAAAGAGTTGCAATTGCAGCTCGAAGAGCTACTAAAGAAAGGTTACATTCGCCCCAGTGTGTCACCTTGGGGAGTTCCGGTCCTATTTGGGAAGAAGAAAGATGGGACGTTGAGGCTGTGCATTGATTTTCAACAGTTGAATAAGTTCATTGTCAAGAACAAGTATCCTCTACCAAGGATTGATGATCTTTTTGATCAGTTGAAGGATGCGAAAATATTTTCGAAAATAGATCTCCGATCAGGATATCACCAAGTGAGAATAAAGCATGAGGATATTGGCAAGACCGCCTTTAGAATAAGGTACGGTCATTATGAATTCACAATAGTGTCGTTTGGACTGACAAATGCACCTGTTGTTTTCATGTGTTTAATGAATGGAGTGTTCAGAAATTATTTGGACAACTTTGTCATAGTCTTCTTGGACGACATCTTGGTATATTCCAAGACAGAGGAAGAACATGAGAAACACCTGAGAATGGTGCTACAAGTGTTGAGAGAACACCAGCTGTATGCAAAACTGAGTAAGTCCTCATTTTACCAAAGGCAGATCCATTACTTGGGACATATTATATCTGAAGAAGGGATCGTTGTGGATCTTGAAAAGGTACAAGCCATTCGAGAATGGCCAACGCTGAGAAGTGTGGCAAAAGTTAGATATTTTATGGGACTGGCCGGATACTATAGGAAGTTTATAGTTGGATTCTCAAGGATAGCCCATTCTATCACTTCCTTGCAAAGGAAGGGGAAGAAGTTCCAGTGGACTGAAGAATGTGAGAGTAGCTTCCAGCGATTGAAGCAGCTGCTAACTAGTGCTTGTAACGAACCGCCTCGTTACGACAGCCATTCTAGTAACAGGTGCGATTTTTTTTTGTGTGTGTGTTTAAGGTGTGTGCGCACATGTGGAAGTAACAACATACTTAACTCTACGTCCGTCGTCATTTAAAAATGAAATTATTGCAGAACGAAGAGTATTAAGGGAAAAACGCAGATTACCCAAAAGTTTCAACGAATTGGGTGCAATAAACTTTGAGGAGGAAAGGAGAAATTCCACTTGGTGCAGATCAAGCTCAACCAAAAATATACCCAGCCGGTTCAACGGATCAAGCAAATCTTTAAGGAGGATAAGCGAATTTACATCAACAAGCAGGGTTTATTACGAAACTCAGGAGTTTATCCACTCCCATTTCACAGAGAAGGTTAACAATGGCGCAGAGGTTAAAACCATATTCAATGAACAACCGGCAGAACCAAGTTTGCCAACAAGGCTTAGATACAGGGTGGGTTATCAAAGATACCGCGCAGCAGCCATAGAATTAAAATCATGAGATTCCACAAGCATTTTTTTTTTTTTAAACGGATCTATACAAGCTATCCAGGGAATGACATATGCAGCAACAGTATTTAAACTCCATGCCATTTTTTATTATAACAGTTGGGT